>VDFB02292068.1:30030-59978 GCA_007258455.2 Sequoia sempervirens
GGTCAACTTCTTGAGGACAATCGTATCTTCCTACTGGCCACAGAAATATCCCTGATCTTCAAGGAAGCCATCACGAATTTGATCGACAGTTCAGACTTCTCAGAAGCTTCGCTGAACATCATTTGTGATACAAGGCTCACATTGGACAACCTGAAGACGCATCTTGACAGGTGCAAGAAGGTTCACTCATCTGCCATGAGATCGATCACGAGAATCCACACCATTGTGGATTACACCATTGGTCCAGATGAGAAGTTCGTGCAGGAGACTAGGAGGAAATTTGAAGACTTCCGCGCCCAATGCAAAGAGACGTGAAGCACCCTCCTATTCTCCAGTGTTAGACATTTCCGGTGCATCCCATTATGCATCTTGTAAATATTTCTCGACATTTTCGAATGTCATTTTGTAAATTGTAATTACACCAAGTCCAAAGATGTAATATTTTGAAAACAAATTACACTTTGACTTTGGTCAAAGTTAGGTGAGATCTCCAAAAATCGCTCACCTAACTTTCCTTAATTTTCTCAATCTCTTTCCCTATTTTGCTCATCCCTCTTCCTATATATTGTGAGGGATTTTCATTGTAACATATCTTTTAGCCTTTTGCAACGAAGTGCTGCCCTTTTGTAAGCAAACTTGTGAAACTTTGCGTTCATATTTTGTGAATGAGATTCAATCAATAAAGGAAAGGATTGCAAGCCAAACTTTGTGTTGGATTCGATACTTTTGTAAGTTGATTCGATTTGGTAGTGATTAGTTCGAGGAATCTGAAAGACTCTAAGTGGTTGATGTAAACTTTGTGTTACATTTATTATTTAGATTGCATTGTTATTTTGTTTATCATTGGTTGAGTGATCTATAAGACTTTGCGCTTATAATCATTCATGCTCATGCATGTTCTTGTTGGATAATCTATAAGACTTTGTGCTTATAATTATTCATTCTCTTGGATACTTTGTCGAAAGATCTACAAGACTTTGTGCTTGTAATCGTTCGTGCTCGTTGACATTTTGGTTGGATGATCTACAAGACTTTGTGCTTGTAATCGTTCATGATGTTCGAAGAATTGTTGCGTCTAAGAAGACTTTGTGCTTCTAACGTAGCAAACGGTACGTTTATGCAGATCCGACATTGATAAAGCTACGGAACGACTTTGTGCCTTCGTGAGCTTTCCCATTTTATTTTCTTTTGTTTGTTGTTGATTACTTCTGGTATCTCTACGCTTCGCTTTGACGAGATAGAGATATTGGCATTACTGCTGGTTGTTAGTTTTTAGTTATCAAGAATTCAGAACTTCCAACACGTGAAACATTGTAAACATCTTCTCTGAAAAAAGAGAGAAGGATGAATGTAACACACCCCCCCACTCCGTGACTTTCGTGTACATTGTGTAATTACTTTTGTGATTTACTATTGTTTCTCTTAGCAGTAAGAAGGGCGCCTCCCCTTTCCGAGAGGAGAGATTCACATCTCACATAGCTGTGGCTGAAGTCCAAGTTGTGTAATCTGTCGAAAGTTGATTACATAATTTTCACCCAACACTGTGCTAGTATGTTGTGCTCTTTGGATTCAGTAACAAAGCTAGCGCAAGTTACAAATTGAAAGAACGAATGCAAAGATCTAATAAAAAATAGAAATTAAAATTCATATGCTTACATGTTTGGTTAATATTGTCATTCGATTGACATATAGAAAACTGTGGAGAATGCATTTCAAGTAATATTCATTTCTGCTATACATCTCATATTTTCGTGAGTTATCAATGGCATTTTCCAATCAATGTCCACTCAATTCATTGCAACAACAATCAAAGGTTAACATGCAATAAGCATTTAACGATACAACACTCTGCCAGACACCAAGCTGTAAAACCAAAGATGAAACAATCCAAAATTTGCGTCTTACTATTGGATGCATCACACTTTCCTTGCTTTGATAGTATTTTGTTGTTGTTCAGTTTCGAGTAACTGGAATTTTTTTAAAATGGGTGTAGATTAAAGGTGAAGATTTCGCAACAGAGTTTAAAAAACAAAAAAAAAATATGGAAGTATGAAGTGTAGGAGAGGCAGGACTTCATTTGAATGGAACTTGTGACATATTGTATTTAAGAATTGTGCACCCAGTGGCATTGACTTATTCTTTTAATGACTTGATTAGCCTCAATTCTTTATTTCCATAGGAAATTGGTTAACCCTGACAGAATGCTTGCAGATTCTCAGTGCTAAAATAAAGAGTTAAATAAAGTATCAATTCTTACATTGGCTGCCAACAGAACAAAAAATACTTTTCAGCCCGACTACAATCACAACATCTAGGCCATACAAACTTGGAAGATGGATTTTTTAGATCACAGCCTAACCAGCACACCTTTTTGGCATTGAAACCTAACTACAATCACAGAACCTGTATCATATTCACAAGTGAGAAAAGATTATTTTATCAAATCCTAATTTGAATACATTTTCGAAAAACCAAACTTGCAGGGTTTGTTATAATTACTACTTTCCTGGTAGACGTGTATGCAAAATGTGGGAGCATAGACAAGGCACGTAAATTGTTTGACAACACGGAGGAGGACACACAGTCTAAATTGGTTGAGGTTCAGACTTTAATCAGCGGGAACATTGAGGTTACCTAGTAAAGTGCAGAAAATGTCTATGTTATAATTACAAACAATTTTGATATAAATACAACATATAGAGTAAAGCAAACATAGACTTTGTAAACCTTGTAAACAATATATTGATGCTCATGTTGCAAATAAGGTAAAGTGCACAATAGGCTTCGCCAATTGCATTTTCTTGAAATTTGTAAAGCCTTCTTCTAAAAATACATTTCCATGAGACCCCATTTCTTTGACGAATTCTGCTAAACAATTTGTTGCCTTGCCTATGTTCCACATTTAGCATACATGTCTATGAAAGCATTTCCAACTATAATATCTAACCAAAATCCCCTTTTTATTTTAATGTTCGAGGCAATGGGCAAGATAATTACCAGTTAATATGACAGCTACACAATAAGAAAGTTTGCAACATTATTACATGGATGCATTTCATTTCAAGAAAATAGAGTTGCTTTTGGTTGATGAAATAAACAAGGTGAGTATGGTTGAAGTCCATGAGAAACATGCATTTTTGCTGATGACTTTTTGCTTGTCCTTTTTTAAGCAGTTCCAATCTTAGATTGGTAAAACATCACAACAGAGCATAAATCAATTTGATGGAGATGCATGCATCAAATACTTCCTGATGAAATTGAGATGGGCTAAAGGAAAAATGGCTTTTCAAATATCACTTTAAAGAAATAACACAAACTAAGAATACAATTGGAACAAATCTTCATGCGGGCTTTGCAAATAATCTAACTGTTAAGAAAACAGAGTAATAAAAATAACTACAAGAGACTAACAACAAACACAAAAATGCACAGACCAAGAATTACGTGGTTCATTAATTGGCTACGTCCACAGGAAAAGTGGATTTTATTCTCCTTGAAAGATTGCAGCAATTACAGGTTTTCATCAACAACATAAAAATTTCTATCATTGTTTTTATCAAGCTCAACATTGAAAAATGAAGAGTCACAGAAATATGGAATGTGAAAAGTTGGAGGAGCTGAAAGATTGTGGCGGTTGTACTTCAACACCATGTAGCTAGGGTATGAAGAAATGATCAAATGGAAGTGCATAAATACCTTGGAGGCCAAGCATTTATAGCCTTCTCTGTAACACCAAATGGGTAGGTTCAAACAGAATCCTTAAAGCCAGGTAGCTGCAAAGACCCCTTATGAATTTGGGTCCCTGTAATAATAATCCAGTGATATCAAATCTGAAACCAAATATGTCAGCTATGGCATTGTAATCCACGAAAAATGATCTATAGTACAAGATATATTACAACTCTAAAACCGATGCAGCTGCCCTAGCATGCATGGATGCAAAAAGTGGTTGGTGATTGTTAGTAGCTTGCAGTCTGAATTCTGATTGACTGTATATGGTTTCTATTTTTTTGAGAAGAACCCAAAAGCAGTGTACCAGTGGGCTTCTCATTTTCACCATTGCTTTTCCCCACTGGAAAAAATACTTGGAAATTTTTTTAGTAGTGACAAAGTTGGTAATGTTATTGTTAAATAGGGAGGAGGAGCATAAAAGAATAATCTTAATAATCACAGCCACGAAATAGAAAGCTCTCAAATTTCCCATTACTAAGAGATTTCTTCCTATTCGCAACAAATGGCAATGCATTAGGCGTGGAGAAGGCAATTTAAATCTGTAAATTTTACAAACAGTCTCATTGTTTTACTTCTTACAAGTATTGTTGAATGTTCTAAGTTGTATTTAAATAGATCCAGGACAAGAGATTTTTAAAGAGATCTTAATAAAGATCATTCTAAATTTGTAAAGCGGATCTTAAAAAGATCTATCCAAATTTGCAAATTTTTCAAACGGTCCACACCCAAAGATGATGGAGCTCTGGAAGATCCAGGAAGCTAATCCTACAATTTCAGTTATCAGGGAAAAGATGACCATAAAATCAGTGGGGGAAAACAATAGTGTAAATGACAAACCCACTAGCACGCTACTTTTGGGTTCTGCCCCAAAAAATAGAAGGCACAGTCAATCAGAAATCAAACTACATGCTACTAACAATCATGAAAAACTAATAAGAAAGATCTTTGTTACCACTAATATAATCATGATCGATGGCCTTATTAAATGCAGTCACATACATGTACAAATTTAGCAGCAGCATAAATTCAGCCAAAGATTTCATTACTCCTACACCCATTTTAACAAACCTTCAAAAATAATTCAGAGGGTAAGCTCCAAATGATTTAAACTGCTCAATAATGTTTAGAAATTGGTTTAAACTGCTTGAGTTTTGGCCTCCATTACAGCAGTTTAAAGAGAGCATAACCAAAATTGTAGAGACAATAATATTCAAACCCTTTTTAGTATTCTTCACTAATGCATAATGCCCAGATAAATCTAGAAAACAGGGTGCCCAAATCCCCGTCTTTCCGCGTGACCCAAAAGAGAACATGGGTATTCGCAAGGAGTTCACGAATCCTCAAAGCAATCAAAGCCAAATGTGAGACTGTACAGAGTAATGGTCATTTACAACTTTGACCCCAACAATTACCTATCTGTAAACTGGGATTCTAAGATAAAGAGGAGCGTGTTCTAAACCCTTAGAAAGGGGATTCTTAGGAGTCTATAAACACACACACATTATAAATATTTTGTGCTTGTAATAATTGCTCTTTCTTCAGCTAAACAGATTGTGATGCCTTCAAAAACTCCCGGTGGAAAGAAGTCGAAATAAAAACCTTCCAAAAGGAACGAGCCCAAGAAGGATTGCTTACAGATACTGACATGATATATGATTTAAGAGCCGATATAATAAAACAATTGCAAAACAATGCTGAACAGCAAGAAAAGAATGTACAACAAACACCCGAAAACGAAGGAGATTGAAAACAAAAGTTGAGCCACAAAATATAGAACATCTTATAACATCAAATACCCGCTACTTCAGAGAAGATGACTGAAAGTTGCTTCAAAACCCTAATTGCAAGTCGAAGCCGAGGCACATGATCGCAAGTCGAAGATGAGGTAACCCTGTGCAATGCATAAACAACATAAGTAACCCTCAACATGAAAAATGTTACCCAACCCTGACTGCCCTGAAGCTTGATTTAGCCCATGTATGCAAAATGTGATAACAGAAACAAGCCACATGACCTGCTTTCAACAATGCCACCTGCTCACAGGAACCACGCAACAGCAGGAACCACGCAACAAATACATATTCACACAACAAAAACATTAGAAACAAATTTTTCGTCCCTCCTATTCTGATTTTTCGTCCCTCCGATTCTGATTTGAAAAAACAAAAAACCACAGGCAAAAAACATGCGAGCCAATCAGAAATTTGGATAAACCCACCCATAAATTCCGCCCTAATAAAATAAATGCCCACGGACCATAAGATAAACCAAAATATATCAGTTTCAAAAAGCATTACTACTAAAATCAGCTCACCAAAACATTAGTCTCCGCCAAAGCAGGACTAATAATTCCTCCCAATATTTGTTTGCACTACTTCACGTACCTAGGAGAATGGTAACTAGAGAAAATTGATCAAAATTCATACCCAAGTTTCGAGCAAATAGATAAGTCATGTATAGAATAAGTTGTTACCACTACAGTCTATAAAACTATTTTCCCTTGAGACATTTTTTCAAACACATGGAAACCATTCGATAGCAGTAATAGCCATTCCTATAATCCCATTATTTCAAACGCAAGTAAAGTAGTTCTTGCATAAACTAAGAATCTTATATTAATAGGATTTTCCTTGCTACGCATGTTTATTATTCTTCGTGTTGGATGCCTTCTAAGAAAGGGTATGAGGACCTAGTGAAAATTATTCGCAAATTTCTATGGGCCAAGTGGGATGGTAGTCCAGGTTATATATCGACATTATGGTCTCATTGCATCCAACCAAAACATAAAAGAGGTTTAGGTCTCATAAATCCAAGGACTCAGGGGATCTGTTTGGCTGCGAAATGGATTATTAGAGCTATTAAAGGGGACGAACCATGGAAGGTCCTCATTCGACATCGGATTAATAATGCTTCAGTTAAAGGCAAATGGCAACAAGTGGGCTGGCTAGATAAAGTTCTTCATGCTTCCTTTTTTAACATCAAGGCTTATTTCCCTCTTCAATCCATCTGGAAGGCTTGGCAATATGTATCTCACTTCTTAAAGTGGAGAGGAGGTGAATCCCTTCAACTTAGTTTCAGCTTTTCCACCTCCTCTATCTGGTGGAACAAACATATCCTCTATCATGGCCAACCCCTTGCATTAAGCTTCCCAAAGCATTCCCATTCTTTGTTCAAAAAAGGGGTTTGTAATGTTGGCAATTTGTGGAATTTTCAATCAATGTGTTGGTCTTCATGGAATGTGGTTAAAAACCTGTTTGGTTTGAATAACAAATATGAAGCTTTCATGATCTTTGTGCAATCTTTGGTGTCAGAGGAGCTATCTATGAAGCTATGTACTCCAATCCATTGCAACTTTTTTAAGGATTGGACATGGATGTCTTCATATCCCTTTTTGTCCTTCCCTTTAAAAAAAATTACTTGAAGCTGCTTCCTAATTTTCCCTTGAAGTCACGCTTAAATACTAAATGGAAGTGCAGGTTCAGTGAGAGGTTTTGGTTAAAATTATCTGCTCAAATTTGGAAATCTAAAGTTAATTCTGATGCTCAGTTACTTGCCTGGAAGATACTACATTTTAAACTACCTATTGAGGAAAGGCTAAAGTGTATTATGATCCAGCCACCTAACTGTCCTTTTTGTCACAATCATGAAAACATGAAGCATATTTTTTGGAACTGTTGGTTGGTTAAAAAGGTATGGAACTATGTGTTCAATGATTTTTTTGCTATCTTCACTCATAAATTAAGCTGGAAAGAAGCTCTTCTTGGAGCTGGTTTGTATGATAATCAAATTGTTGATGGTGTGAGACATATAATTTTGTTACATATATGGAGAAATAGATGCAAAGTTGTGTTTACTATCAATCACGATCATCAGGAAGTTATGTTTTTAAGGCTTTACTCTGATATACTGTTTTGTCTTGCTGCCTTGTTTCCTCTTCTTCAGAAGGACGTTTTGAAGAATCCAACGTTGAGTTTCCAGATTCGGCAAATCAAGCTACAAGTTGAACAGTTAGTGAACAAGAAAAAACTTTGTATTAGCCAAGGCTTAAGTGCCATTTTACAAGATGTATAGTGTTGTCATGTTCTTGTATGTCTTCTAGTTATGTTGCAGCTGTTTCCATTGTTTTTTAAGAGCTGTTCTTACAGCTCGTTGTCTTGTATTGTTGAATCTCTTCGTCTCTTGCTGCTGTTGTATCCTTAGTTCTTGAGAGCTGCTCGTATTGCTCTTTGTCTGTGTTGGTTTTTCTTTCTTCTCTTGCAGTTTTATAACTGCTCTTTTATTTGTAATTGCATTCCCTCAATATAAAAAAATAAAAAAAATCTTATATTAATGCACCATTTATAGGAAGCTTGCATGATGAAAAGCATATTTATTCAATACAACCATTCTTTTCACACTTCTCGTTACATTTCTTTTTTTGCCATGCTTTAAGCTCATGGGAGGACGTTGGTGAAGAATACTGGTTTGGTTTTACATCTACGAATGCATTTTATTGAAAGTTTCAAAGGCCCACAAATCCTCTTTATACATTCCATGAGACTAAATTTCTTCTAACACCATGTGAAACAATTTATGTGCCTTGTCTATGCTTTGACATTTTGTAGGGAGTAAATTTTGGAAAAGGTTGAGGAATTTTTTTGTTACATAGCCCAATTTCATTTGTTTGAAATCTTTTTCACTAGGGAGGTTTTGGGTACCTTGGAACGTTCGATTGGTTCCTTGTTCCATTTAACATAAAACACTCCAACAAGGAAATGTAAAACATATATGGATGGACAATGACGGGAATTAGGGGACCACTAGAAACTACTAGGGATTTGGGCAACCTTTACAAACTATTTGAAGTTAAAGAAGGAACTAGGGAATTTTGAGGTTCTATGGTTTCCCAAAACTCCATAAATCTCTTTAAAGCCCTTGATTAAGAATGTAAAATTTTATATCATTATTTGAATTTTTGAATAGTGGAAGAATTATTAAAGTACGATGTCAATATTTTAATTAATTTTTTAATTTGTAAACTTGTTTACAAGTTTATTAATTTAAAAATTTACCAACCTCAATTCACAAAACTTTTTTTTTTTGACAAATCCAAAAATGTCACAAAGGAGATTAATACTATAAATTTGTATTATGATAATATTTTATCTTGAAAATTTATCAAATCATCAATAATGATGCTATGAAAATCTTCAATAGTTTTTGTAAACTTCCTACTGAAAACTTGTAAAATTAAAATATCCCAAAAGGAAAGGAATTTTTGCATGAGAATTTTCCTTATTATGTCAATCGAACCTAAGAATATCCTTGTAAAATAATTTTATTACAGCTCTTACAAATTTTTAAATTTAATTATTTTCTTAATTTGTTGCACTATGTGATTGCTCTAGGGACTTCAACTGAAATGAAGAATGGTTCATCTTCATATTGACATATTTCCATATGAATCCAATTAAATATGACACTCTAAATATGAATAAAGATAATTAAGAGTGTATAAAACATGTGACACTATCATTTTGCAACTAGAATTGTCTCAATAAAGGTGTGTAAAGCATGAAACACTAGTCATTTTGATATATATATATATAAGGTCAAAATAGGGCTAACATTTCTCTATTATTGAATCAATCTAAAAAAGGTGTAGTTTCAAGTGGTAATATTTTTCTAGAATGCTTAGTGGGACCGGTTTAATGAACCTTACATATTTTCATTGAGAAAATCGGTGTTGTTATTAGCAATTTTATTATTTGGACAACATTCTATAAGCACCTAGTGACTCTAAAATCTCTAGGTTTCAAGATCATGTTGATCATTCGTGTCGAAGATATAAAAAAGATCATCATGTAAAGGTAAATATTATGAATTCTTGGAATTACATTTATTCTTATCCAAAAAGAAAACCCATAATAGGCAATCCTCACAATATTTAAGAGTCTATTCAAGAAATCATCTAAGAGTGAGAACTATACTTGCTTCTAGTAAGTTCTCCCAACCAAATAAAATATTATTTCATACCCCTTCCATGGCAATCACAAGAAATCAAATATTTGTCACCTTTAATGGAATAATTCCTCTTTCTTGGTTAACTGTGATGGCATTCTAGTAGTAGCCTTAAATATTATACCTTCTTTCACTAGTGAAATGTTACTACCTCAAAAAAAACACAGCATTTCATACCCCTTCCAATATCTTCTTGGTCAATATAATTATTGAGGATAATGTAGAGTTGCTAGACTTCTTTCCACTTCCTTAAATATTGAGGCATTACAATGGTTCAAGGGGTTGCCACCTGATTCAATGCATAACTAGGATGAGTTAGGTGAGAAGCTTTGTGAAGAATTTGAAGACAAGAGTGATCATTTGTCCCTGGTAGAATAGGTAACTAGATCAAGAGATACCTACATGAATTCATGGGAGACTTCAACTTTAGGTTCTAGAAGACTTAGGATATAATTCTAGCCTTGTTCAATCCTTCTCCAAACCATGCATTCCTATACTATTTGATAAATTTAAGCAATGGTGTGGATATTATAATATAGTCAATGGGAGGAATAACCTTACATAATACTTATGATATAGATATTATAGCTGAAAACTATTTGTTACATGCTAGTAAGATAGCTCCAAGACCCCCAATGCCTCTATTTCTTAAGTTTCCACTTGCTCAACCAAGCTTGGCACTTCTTTTTGTAATAACCAATCAACCAACCCCTTTTCTTGCTCTTTCCAATGAATTTTATGAAGTAAAAGCCTTGTTATAGAGCTTTGGGAATTGATTAGTATCTTGAAAGAGGTGATTCAAGACTAGAATAATAGATCTTATCAACATTTTAATCAAGCATACCAACCCAATAGGTAACCTTATCAAGGAAATGCTCTAGGACAAGGTCCTGAGTTAAGTTATGCTTTTAAATTCCTTAAACCCAGCTACTACAATCTCTTCAAATGCTATTGTTCTAGTATAAAATAATTTAGTCCAAGATCGTGAATGCTTTTACCCATGCAATCAACCACATAACCAACATTCATGCCAAAATAGTGTCCTCAAACAATCTTTCATGGTTCAAACTGTTAGAGAAATCATGCATTAGCTAAGACTTTCATAACAACAAGTTGAATCATGTCAATAAGGGGTAATAAGGCAAGATCATATACAAGGTGAGTGCACCCTAATTAATTTGAATGAAAATGAATTTTTTGGTGTCATTCACACTAAAGTATTAAGCATTGACATTAGTTCAATGAAACATGATACCAGGTCTAATAAAAGCATAGTGGAGGTTGAGTCACCTTCTCTATTTAGTCAAGAATTACTCTCAATTCCTCAAAGGGGCCACAAAGGGTAGTATAGTTGGAAAATCCTCTTAGCTACAAGAAATTCAAGTTGTTAGGAGGGAAAATAAGTTAGAAAACCAACCTACAACTAGACACTGATCAAAGGAAGAGAATGTTTTCATAAAAAATCAGTCAAAGATTGGTCATTCCCTTTTTAATATAGCTAAGGAAATGAAAAAGATCTAACTTAAATATGACTATGTGGGATTTTCTTTAAATTTGAGCGTACATATATTTTTTGCAAGAAGCATTGAAGAATATATTTCAATCTAATGATGCTTCAACAAAGGGTACAATAGTTGTCCATACCAATTTGTGCCAACTAGAAGAATAGAAAGAAATTAAAATAAATAATTCTCCTACCTTTTATCTCCCATTAATGATTGTAAACATTTTGTCCACAATTATACGGTTGATTCAAGAGCTAGGAATTTTGTTATGCCTAAGAAGGTTCATGATTTGTTGGGCCTAGATTATACTCCAATTGAAAGGGGAGTTTCTCAATTAGATGGGACTATAGCCAGTATATTAGGGATTATCAAAAACCTAAATATTACTCTTCATGCATGCCCAATCCTTTCTATACCTTAATATATTTTTCATTGACCTTCCTCCATACTTTATTATATTTCTTTCTAGATAATTTATGAACAAGAGGGAGATTTCTATCTTCAAATTGGGCTCATATGTTGTTTAGGTCTAGATATGGTATAAAGGTAGCCATAAAGGTTGAACCTATCTCAAAAAATTATGTTGATCTATATTTTCCCATTCCTATTAATATAAACTATACTATACATGACCTAGAGGAGGATTGTGTTGTTCGTGAGGCTGCCACATCCCTAGAAGAAATTCTAGATGTTTTTCTTGATGAATGGGGAAATTTTTTATTTTGGCCCATATAAGGATGTGGAATAAATAGGGTTGGCTACCTATTGCATTTATTAAGAAAAATATTTCATCCCAAATCTTATGAAGCCTTAAGAAGATGTTGAGCATATGTGGAAAATGTGCTTTTATGGTCCAAGGATCAAGTATGGTGTTTGTTTAGGTGTAATGTTGGTTTTACTCAACAATAAAATATTTATTTACCTTCAAGTTTGAATTCTCTTGTAATAGCAATGTAGCTCAATATGAGGCCTTGATCTAAGGCCTTCAACTAGCACAAAATAAAGGAGTCAATTTTTTGTAAGTATTTATAGATAGTGAATTGATTGTGAATCAAATTAGAGATCAAACTACAAAATATTAGTCTTCTTGAGTCTTATAAATATAGGTTACAAGAATTGATTGAATAATTTGAGCTATTTGACATCCAAGTTGTTCCTAGATAACAAAATAAATATGTTGATTGGATTTCAATAGTTGAAACACATTTTGACATATCAACATACATCATGGAAGCTCAAGGACAACATATGAAGCATGTGGTAAGCTGTGTTATCCAAAATAACCATGTAAGTTGGAAAAATTATTGAATAGTTATCAACAAATTATTTATTTTTTCAAAAAGAGGATTTTTTTTCTCTAGAAATCAATCTAGATTGCAAGAGACGCATGATGATCAAATCATACAACTAAGCACTAATAAAATGCCAAAATACCTCATCACTCTATATAGTATTTTTAATTCAAATGAACGGTCTAAAAATAAGAAGATAAACTTGACTACCAAAGAAGAGGATTGTGAGCAGGTGGCTATGAGAAAAGATAAATGTTTGAAACTAAGACAATTATGCTCCAAATATGAACAAGCTTCTATTGAGCTTTACTACTCTTATTATGATGTGTTTGCATGAAATTATGAGGACCTTAGAGGTTTCTTATTTTATCCCAATGTACCATTGAGTTAGACCTTAGTGCTATGAAAATTAGACAAAAATAAAGGCTTGTTACCCCAACATTGAACCACTAATGAGGAAATATTGACCAAACTTATAGAATCCAGTGTTATATTTCCTATCAAGCATTCCTCTTGGGTGACAAACCTAGTTCCAATAAGAAATGGGAATGGGGACATTAGATTATATTTGGAATTTAGGGACCTCAAAATGACATCCCTTAATGATCCTTATCCTTCCCACTCCATAGAAAATTTCTTCAAATGGTAGGTGGTTCAAAAAAATCTATCTTGGATGGGTGCTCAAGTTATAATCAAATTTTAATCCAAGGATCAAACCAATAGAAGATTACACTTACCACAAAATGGGGTTATTTTTCACATAGGAAGATGCATTTTAGACTTACCAATGCAAGTGTAGCCTTTAATTAGAGGGTAATAGGCATGAATTTCAAGGGTGTTCTAAATGGAATAGTGTTGGTCTATCTAAATGATATCACTATTTTTTTGAAACATACAACTGATCATGAGCATATCTTCATGAGATGTAGGGAATAGAGTATGTCCTTGAACCCCAAAATTCTTGTATTTACTACCAACCAAGGTAAAATATTGGGGTACATAGTCTCAAATGAGGTTATTTCCATTGATCTAAAGAGAGTAAGTTCCATCTTGTCTCTTCCTCATCTTAGTCATAAGAAGGGATTACAAAATTCCTTGGGAAGAATCAATTTTGTGAGGGGGTTTATTCCTAAGATTACTTCATTATTAAAAATTTCTCAATTCTATGTTAAATAAAAATACTATATTCATCTAGACAAATGAAGGGAAACAGAATTTTGAAGCTATCAATCAATCAATTTCTCAAGCTCCAATGTTTGTCAACCCAAAATATGAAAATAAATTCATACTTTACACATTTGGAGGAGATTCAAACATATTAGTTTCCTTGACACAATAGAACAATAAAACATTCAAGCAAGCAATAAAATTTTTAGTGAAGGGCTCAAGGACTATGTGTTGAAATATGGTTATGTACAAAATCAAGTATTTGCTATTATCATCTAATATTAATTATTTTTAAACATGTGCGCTCCCGCAATAAAAATTAGCTAATGGTAACCCATGCAAGTGTCAAAGGGTTACTCTAAGAAATGAAATTAGTGAAAAGAGGGCTGGTTCTAGATAACCAAGATCACGGAATATGGAATCCATATCAAGATCACTAAACTTGTAAGAGGTAAAGGTTTATGTGAGAAACTTGTCAAAAACCTTGAAGTTTATAAGAAGATCATCTACTTTCTATTGGAATACCTATAAACTTAGTTGACACTCCAAACAAATAGGTTCATGGCATGTTTGTATTCTTGCAAATAGGTGAATATCCTCTAGCTCTTGGTAGGGTAAAGATGAGGTATTTTAGATTGCATTCCATCCCTTTTATCCTAGTTGTTTGTGTTTTTCATAAAAAGTGCATAAATGAACCTCTATTAAGATGCATTGAGAAAAACCATATTGATAGGGTGCTTGAATAATTTCATGACGACCTATTACGAGATAGTTTCTCTCCAAGAACTATTATTGCTAATATTATGAGATCTAGTTATTACTGGTTGAGTCTATTTAGTGATGCCAATAAATGGGTTATAGAATAAAAAAAATGTGCTTGCTGTAAAAGAAAGAAAATGTTATCCACCCTTCCTCTCCATCCTATTCAAGCTTATTAGCCTTTTGTCCACTAGGATTTATAATTTATTTATATGATTATCCCACCTTTTAGTGTTGTAAATAAATAGGTTTTGACAACCATAAATTACTTCATGAGGTGGAAAAAGTGGTTGCACTTAAGGAAACTATTGAGGCTTCAATTTTGGATTTCCTAGAAGGTATTGCAACAATATTTGATTTCCCTTCTACCATTATTTTATACAATGCAAAATATGTTTTTGGTACTCAAATTAGTGCATGGGCTAAAAATTATGGTATATACCTGAAGAATTCATCAAACTATCACCCTTAGGGTAATGGCTTGGCCAATTCCAATATGAACTTGATTAGGATAATAAAGAGGACATTAGAGGAATATCAAATGTATTGGCATACAAATCTAAGGAAAATTCTTTGGGTTGATAGGATTACACTAAAAAGTGTCATTGCCCACTATGCTTTCATGTTTATCTATGGAAGAGAAGCAAGAATCCCCTTATCATTAGAGTTTCTTGCTCTTGAACCTACACAATCGCCCTAGTTATGGTCAATTCCTAATTTAGGAGTTAGGTCTAATGGCCTCAAGAATATTCTATCACTTTTAAAGAGTCTTATATCAATACAAAACCCTAGGTTCATTTTCATCTCTCTAACAAAAAAACTCTTCAAATATCACATAACTAGACTTGTCACAATGCATGTCCTAGATATAAGTTCATTCCTAGACTGGAAAGATGAATCTATTTACATCTTAGGACCTTATTTGCATATGAGGGGCCCAAATACTCTTTCCACTATATACAAAATGATATGGAATAATAGAGAGTACCACTTGAAATATAAAACAATTGCATCCCCTTTGATTGTCATTAGTGCCTTATGAATTACATCAGATATAAATGTAGCATAATCAAAGCTCCAGTGCTTGATTGGGATTCTTCATAGTAAGTACCTAGGTCTTCCTCTTTTCATTAAGAAAATTCCAAATTTATTTTGGTTGGATCTGTTGTATAATTTCCATTTCAAGTTGGCTTCTTGGAAGGGTGTCTTACTTAGTCAAGTGGGAAAAGTCCAACTAATTAAGGCTTCACTGCAAAACCTTCCCATATTCTCTATGAGTCTCTTCAAGATCCTTGGTAGACTTACAAAGTATATAGATCAAATTCAGAAGAGATTCCTATGGTCTAGTTTTGAGCATAGGAAAAGGATCCCTCTGTTGTCTTAGGAAAAAAAATTTCTTCCCTAGAACATGGTGGCCTTGGTATAAAAAAATAAGGATCTCAATGTGGTTATGCTAGATAAGCTGAATTGGAGGTTTATGAAGGAGAAAAAAGAATGGATTCAGATTTGCAAAATAAAAATATCTCATCAATATGGAAGAGTTCCTTTTTGTTCATGATATCCCCCTTGGCTCTACTTTATGGAAGAATATCCTATATAACAATGAGTTGATTCATAAAGGGGTTCAATGGAAGTGAGAAATGGTCTCAACCTTAAGTTTTGGGAAGAAAAATATATTTTGAATACCCCTTTGGGTGAGGTGAAGTGGGCTAGACCTTCAAAAAAATCTACAAAAACTAATTTGGAGATAAATTTGTTGATTATATGGCTAATGGCTCATGGAAAAATGTTTTTGATGTTGATTAGTGAGAGGTGGGGCTTTCCAAGCTCAAGTATTTTTTCTCTCTCATTCATATTCCCCTCTTTTTTTCCAAGGAGACTTTAGTGTGGACCAATACCTATCTTGTATTCTATTTCTTCAGGTTATTCTCTCTTGGTGGCTCCTACTATTGGACCCCCATTCTTGACTTCCTTGTGATGGCTAGGGATCACTCCTAAAATTAACATCTTCTTCTGGATCTTAGCTCAAAATAAAATCCTTACCTATGATTTATTGTCAAGAGAGGCTTTTCCCTCCCCAGTAGATGTGCTCTATCCCTTATGGCTTTTGAAGATGTCTTCCACTTATTGTTTGATTGCCCCTTTTCCTATTTCTTTTGGGTTTTCTTATTCAATCTTTGGAACCTGAGATGGTTTTTCTCATCTTCAATTGAAGAGGTTATTTCCCAATGGTGATTCCCTTCCTCTAACCCCTCCCTTAATCTTATGTGGTGACTCATGATACCCCACTCAATTTGGGGTCTATGGAAGGAACAAAACAATTTTATTTTCGAGGATCTTCTAGGAAATGTTGACAAGGTGGTTAATAAAATTATTGCTACTTCAAAAGAGAATTTTCTTGTGGTCTTCAACTGAAAAGGAGTCTAAAAATATAAGATTTGTGTTGCATCCCATGATTTGAATGTCATGTTAGGATGGGAAATTCAATTTAAAATAGCTTTCCCTCTCAGGCATGGGAAGTCTTCTAGAGAAGGGATTGTTTGAAAGTCTCTGCCTGAGGGTTGAGTGAAGATTAACTTTGGTGGGGTGACCAAAGGTAACCCTTGGCCAGTGGGTGGAGAAGTGTCTAGATCTTTGGAAGAAAATTTTATAAGTGCATTTACAATCCCATTAGGCCATCAAACTAGCCATTATGTTGAGGTTGCAACTACTTTTCACTACATTAAAATGGCTCATGACAAAGGATTTAGAAATGTGTGCATTGAATGGGATGTTATTAATAGTATTAATTTCCTTCCTGGCTGTAAAAAATTGAGTTTTACCATGGACCAAATAGTTCATGATATTATTCACATATCTAAATATTTGGAGGAGGTTGTGTCTTCCCACATTCTCTAGGAAGGTAATATGGTTGTTGATGCCTTTACTAATGTGGGGGTGTTGAGTGATGGTTTAAAGTATTGGTAAGATTACAATTTCATCATGTTGCATACAAAAAAAAATTGTCTAATGATTACCTCGTTCAAAAAGGGGTGTATGGACAATTACCCATTAATGATGCAAATGAAACTTACATGTTTTGTGGGTGTTTTAACTATCAAGAGTTGGAAGTCATTGGAAGAGTATAAAGTCGAGAGGATTAAGTCAATGAATATTAGAAAGAGAAGTAATAGTAAAAGAGGTCGGGTTCTTGAAAAGTAGATGGTGATAGTACTCTTAAATATGGGTGGTGAGAGGAATCATATTGAACCAACTAGTTGTAATGGGATTCAACCAAAAAAAAGATGGAAGGCCCTCAAGGATAGGGGTCTTACCAATTATATGTAGAAGATTAATAGTTCCAACATTGTGGCTAAATCCTAGAAGAACATTACCGTCTTGTTTTTTGGGTGGGATATGTCTATTGATGATGAGGTCATAGCCCAAGTGACTAGGTAGTCCATGGAAGGGAGAAAGGTCTTTAAATATAGGAAATTTGGAGAGGAGGTCAAGTAGATATTCTTCAAAGGTAAAGAAAGGAACCACTCTCAAACATTTCTAAGTAGAAATATTTGAATTGATCATTAGGTATGTGACCTTTGAGGGTCGCTTCAAAACCATATATGGTTATCATTTTATCTTACTAAATCACTTTAGGCACAAAGAGGTGGTTTCCCTAATTTTTTCCTCCTTATGTCACTTGAGTCCTCTATTTTTGAGCACCATAGGAACTCAAATTTATCCATTATTCATGAGGGAATCATTTTAATATTAGTTAATCATATGAAATATTTAACCCCTTGTAGGAATCCCCTATTGTTTCTATGAAAAATCTTTAAAATTCAAAGATTATCATCTCCTCAAAAGAGGATTCCCTCTCTAAGTGGGTCTTGGAATATATCAAGGATTGGGAGAAGGAAATGGATTCCCAGTTTGCAAATTTTTTTAGGGAGAAGGAATTGTTTCCCCCAAGAAAAGGAAAGATAGGAGGGTCCTTATTCCAAACCTAACAAGAAATAGAAAATACTAATTGAGACGACTAGGCATCAAGACAATGGGTACATAACTGAAGGAGGTGAAGAAGGGGGGATGTGAGACTCGAGAATGCTAAGAGCACTAAGAACCAAAAAGGTGTGAAGACTTTGTTCAAGAGTAAAGGTAAGGAGTCTAGAGTAAAGAATGTGAATGGTGATATGGGGATTGATGCCATGGATAATAATTTATTCCTTTCATGGGCTAGAATATTTAGCAATGAGGGAGGTTCTCTTTCTTGTGATAGCCTGGGAGGTAGTAACTCAGGGTGCCATACTTGTTCCATTTTTGGGTCTTCCTCCTCATGCTGACCCCAATCCTAGTTTTCCCAAGTTTTTCTCTCTTTGGGTGTCTAATGATAACGATTTGAAAGAGGTCTTGAACTTTTTCAAGACTATTGTGATTTATCCATAAAGAATCAAAAAATGCTTCTTTGTGGAAATTAATAGTAGCTTGACCTAAAGATGGAAATTACTCAAGAGTGGTGTGATGGTCATTCTGATAATCCCAACCTCGAGGAGGAAAAATCCTATAAAATTGGAAGGATTATAACAATGTGGAATTGGTGATAAATAAGGACAACACCTAGGTGATAGAGGCTTGGAAGCAAAATATTGAGGTAAAAATTGAAGCCATCAAAAAGGACATAAAAACCATCAAGAATAAACTTGAAATGGTTATCAATGTCAATATTTGTTCTATCCAGAATAGTGTGGAAGGCATTCATATTTTTTCTAAGAAGCTAAATAATCTTAAGGAAGATTAAGTCAAGGATGTTGATGGGAATAAAATGGAACACTCTAGCCCTAGTGTTGGGACCAAAGGTAGAAAATAAGATCTTTGATGAAGAAAAGAAGGATTTGGTTATTTTTCTAATCTCCATGAGCAATTCTACCAACAAGAAATTGAAGTTGTTGAATCCTTGAAGGGAATTTAACTATGTTGTTCTTTATTTTTCCTATTGTTTCAATGTTTCTTGTTGCTTTTCCCATGGGGACTTTTATTTTTTTGATGCTTTGCTATGACATTTTTGTTTGTTGTGATATTATTCTATGTGATAATCTTTTGGTCAGCTTTTTGTAAAGGGTTTTGGGGCCCCTTCAAAACTTTTTTCCCTTAATAATTAAAAATAATTGGAAATGCTAGAGAATTATGCAATGAAAATGAGGTTGGTTGGGTTGATAGAGTTACAAGAGGTAAGAAGAAAAGCTATGAATACCCTTGAGGTTCATCATGCACAATTTAAGAGATATTTTAACAAGAGAGATGTTGACATGATCTTCAAGGAAGGAGATCAAGTCTTGAAGTGGGATGAATATAGAGTAAAGGATGGAAGACATATTGATTTTATGCTATTTGGAGTGGCCCATAAGTCATAACTAGCTACAAATAGGCTAAAAAAATTCAAATTTCGAGGTTGAGTTGAGAAGAACTGCCTACCCCAATCAATGGGATATAACTCGCCATGTTTTTGGGATTGATTTAAAGGTCATGTACATATTAGAATTTTTTTGTTATAAATAAGTGTTATTGCACACTACATTAGGGAAATGTATGAGGCTAATGCAAGAAGTTGGGTACACAAAAAGCTCAAAAAGTGGAAGTGTTTTTGTTGTTTTTCAAAATTTGTCACATTTGGACTGAAAATTTGAGGCACTTACAAAATGAATCTTTAAAAATGTTAGTAATATGAAATTTTTAATTTTGAATCTAGTTTCCAAATATGTAAATTATTCAAATACCCAGATTATAGAAATTAAATTTTGATAGGGATCTATAAAAACCACTTTTTAAAAGTCCCTTTTTTTAACAATACCAAGCACATGTACAAACAACACTTTTTGACCCAAATAAAAGTATTTTGATAATTAATTTTTGGAAAAGAGAGCTAACAACATGAAGTTTGATATGGAATTTTTTTTGTAATTTTTGGTTGAAATTTTTTTTTTTATTAAATTTTTATTGGCCTTAATTGCTATTTATAAAAATCAACGTGTACGGACAACATAATTGGACCTAAAATAAACATTTTTTGAATTTTTTTTTTCATTGTGTAGAGAATTGTGTGAATTTTGATGCCATATAATTTTTTTTACAAAAAACTTAACCAAAAAAAAGTTATTAAAAAACAAAAAAAGTCTGATATTTCAAGTTTAAGGACTAGTTTGCTTAGAAATTAATTAAAAATATAGCAAACATAATCCAATATTAATAAAAATTATATATTTGAAAATTAGACATCATTTTATCTAATGGGTTTTAATTTTATAGATTGATTCAGAAAAAAAGTCCATCAGCCATATTGCCAAAGTTGGACATTCTTCTTCAATCTGCCTTAGTTTTTTAATTGCAGGTCAAAGGCTTAGGCTCGGATTGCCAAGCCTTTCCCAAGCCTAAAACCGAGGCAACATGTGGGTTGGGAATTTTGAATTTTAAAAACGCATACACATTTTTAAAAAACACATATGCGTTACAAAACGCATATGTGTTCTTTATTTTCTTGATAATTTAAAAAGAAAATTTAAGAAACATGTACCCGTTTCTAAAAAGTATTTTTTTAAAAAAATAATCAATTTTTACATGTTATAAAACATGTATGCGTTATATAACGCGTATGCATTATAACGTGTACGCGTTTTTTAGTGCATACGCGTTTTTTAGGCTCGGGTACCCGAAGCATAATGCATACGCGTTTTTTTAATAACGCGTACGCATTTTATGCGAGAATTTCTTTTTGGCTGAAACTTCCCCTCTTCGTGTACCCAACTTCTTGCTTTTACCTAATCTATTTATCCTATTTCCTCCAAGTGTATTTTGCATATGTATCTTTATTTTTATTTTTCTTGAAGTCTTCTCCCCTAGATTGTTTGTAAGGCTTATAGTGACTTCCTGATCAATGGACTAGTCAGGCTACTAGATCCATGATTAACTTAGGAAATAATTCTATAAAGGTTACCAAAATGTTGTATTTTCATGCCTCATTTGACTCATTATTTATTACTAACATCATAAATGAGTCCCCTAAGTGTCTAAGGAGAAAATTCTATAAAATCATAAGTTTGGAACCATTTCTAGTATTCCCATTAGTATTTTTATCTTTTGTCAAAGTTTCATTTTTTTGTGATTTCCTATCCCTTCACAACATCTCTTCCAAAGTCTAACATCCTAAAATTACCTTAAGTCTTTTTTAAATTTCCTATAAGTATTTTAAAGTTTTAGAGATCCCTAATATCCCAAAACCCTAAGAACAAAAAAGAAATAAAATTTGCTAATTTTGTGAACATGTGATTAAGAGAGAAGGAAAAATAAAACTTTTAAAGTTCATAGGTTAGTTTAAAAGTTGAAAAAAGATAAAGAAATGGTTAAGGTTCACCATATTGGTAAGTTTGTTAGTTTGTAAACTTACCTATATGTCAATATGTCAATTGAGGTAGTTGAGAGCTATTTTCTCCTTAAGACCTCATTGTCTAGAGAGTAACAAATCCCCTCCTCTACACCACCAAGTAAGAAGTTTGTGAGCATAACTCACAAAATGGAGTTGAGTAGTAGGACTACCCTTTTGGTTGTAGACAACTTCAACATACTGCAATGGTGAGATAGGTCCCTTCAATATCTATATATTTTTTCTTTTCTTCCAACATTTAGCAAGAACAAATCCTTTCTTCCTCTGCCAATTTTTTTTTGCATTTTTCTCTTCACTTGTGGGCCCTTTTCCACTATTTTCTAACCTCCTCTTTCAAGGTATTATTCACATTTCCTTTCCTCTTGTGGGCTTCAACCCACCACAAACCATCCACCTCCTCTCAATTCTTTCATTCTCCACTTCTCTTGTTAGATTTTTCCCACCATAAACCAACCATCCCCACCAAGTTCCACTCTCATCTTGCTCTTTCATGAGCACTATCCCACCGTGACTCGTCCTCCACCACTAACAATATTTTTCTTCCTTTCCTACTTATATGGGATTAAATCCACTTGTATCTATTCGCCTCCACTAAAAGTCCTCTATTTACTTATTTCTCACCAAATTATACCTGAAAACATATTATCATTACAAGAATTATGGAAATCAAAAGTTTCCATCTAATCATCATATACTTCTTCCTCTTCACACTCTTCTTCCTCATCATCTCCTATATTTTCTTCTCTCACACTTAGTTGCATTATATCCATTGTCCTCCAAAGTACCAAACTATAATGCAAAAACACTTTACTTTTTCTCAACAATATTACCATCTTCATTACATATTTTCTTATCCATTATTTATTTCATCTCTCCTACACCATGTAATTTGACATCAAATTCATCTTTATAAAATTTTGAAAAATAACTCATTACCTTTATAACCTCTTTCTCTTGTGTTGTTGCTGCTACAACTCCTTCTACACGTGCAACCTCCTCATTCTCATTTTATATGCCTTCAAAAAGACATGAGTCAATTTCAACCTCTTCATCTTCATTATTTCCTCCTTTTATCCTCTAGCATGGGGATCTCTCCTTCAATTCCATCTATGTGACACTTTGTTGCTTCTCCCAATGATATACTTATTCCTCTCATCTATTCCCTCAACACGAGGAACTCCTCATCCTCTTCATTAATTTCTCCATCAAACAAGGGGCCCTCGGATATTACCCCTCCCACTTCTTTATCTATTACTTTTAACCTTCATTCCTCAAATATTCTTCCTATTTCTTGCATCTCCTCTTTCAACAAGAGATTATCTTCATCTTCGTCCATTTCCTTATCAAATTTAGGACTCTCAAATTCCATTTTTTGAACTCCATCTTATTTATCCTCTACTTCTTCATTTCTTGAAAATAAAACATCATTAGATAAAATACAATATTCATCACCATCAATCCTATTTTCTCCCTCTTCTACTTCAACTTGTGGTGTATTATCACCTTCTTTACTACCTCCATCTTCACACTCTTCAAAAATAATTAATATATGGTCCACATTGACCATTCTCTCTTCCCTTTTTTCTTCTTTTATTTTCTCATTTCCTTTATTATCTTGTATTTTTTCATCTATAATTGTGTGGGATGCTCCCACATGTTTCTCTTATCAAAGGATTGCAACACTATTTTTCTTCATTTCTCTTTTTGATGTCCTTTTTCAATAGGATTTTATTCTTCCCAAATATCTCTATTTCATGAGAGATACTCAATTCTTATCCCTCTTTAGAATATAAATCTATCCTCTCTTCATACCTTTAAACATCATTCCTTGTATCTGTACAATGTCATAGATTTGAACCTAGGGGAATTCCACATTTTAGCACTTTGCCTACCATTTATGACACCTAAACACATTAATGGAAAAAATCCCATGGGTCAAAATTTCAAAATTCTAGCTCCATGTGGACCAATGGTGAAGCAACAATAGCTCAATGACACATTTCCCGAAAACTTATGCTTTGGCCGCCTATGTGGTGCATAGACATCTTCACGGTGTGCTAGCATCTTGGCAATTTTTCGAGTTTGAAATGAGGAATCTCAAAAATCCTAACTCTTGACATGTGTCCCAACAATCAAGTTTTTGGGTGTAATGGCTCTTTTCTGCCCTTGCATGCAACAAAAACCCTCATTTTCTCTCATTTTAGGGGTTTGTTCATTCAATCAAGCTTCTCTCTTCAACTTCACTCTTGAATCTCTTTCACTCTTGATAGTAATACTTCTACAAGTGAAGCTCTACCAGACTGAGGTTCCTCCAACAACCAAAGCTCTCTAGCAAGAATTCAATGGTGCATATATGCGTTTAAGAGGGGGTTGAGGCCTATTGATAATGCTTTCTCACTCTTTTCTATTTGTGAATAGATTAGATCTATTTTTTCATTTACTACTTGGTGGTGCGGGTTCTCCTCCTGAAGCGGGGTTTGCTTTCACCACTCCCTTTGTTCATTTCGGTTACACTCTCTTTCTATTTGGTTGTCCGTGGAGGTGGGAACACCAAAGTGGGGGTCTAACTGCAGCAGACCCCTATACAACCCCAACATTTTCCCTCACTCGACTTGTGGGTAGGTTGTCAAAGTGGAGCTTGGAGCGAAGACTCATAAATTCGGTTGTTAGTAAGTTTTCCCCAAGTTCTCCTTGTTGTTTCTCACAATCCCTATTGTTTATTTTATCACTCTGTTAAGTAGACCCCAGATCTAGATTAGGAAGTGAAACTCTATTTTGCCTGCTTGAGTTCCTGAGCTCTCCATTACTCAGGACACCAGTGCACCATTTGGACACCAACATGCTGCCTTGGCATCCTGAATCCATGCTATTGTCCTTTGGTCGAGATCTCCTATGTCGGAGGCAGAAATCTAGAAGTTTCACTATGTATATATGCATACATATATATATATATGTATATATATACGTACATATATGTACGTATATATATATATACATATATATATATGTATATATATTATACATATATGTACGTATATATATACATATATATATGTACATGTATATATACATATATATATGTACGTGTATATATATATATGTAATGCAGTATATATATATATATATATATGTATATATATATATATGTATATATATATATATATAATGTATCTATATATATATATATATATGTATGTGTATATATATATGCACATATATATATATATGTAATTTATATATATATATATATATATATATATATATATATATATGTACGTGTATATATATATATACGTATATATATGTACGTATATATATATGTACGTATATATATATATAATTGTACAAATAAGTATTAGATGATACTTTCCCGTCTATTGTTAATGAGAACAAATTGATTATAAGAGGAATATATATCATGGGATCCATTGAAGAGGATTTTAGATAAATCTAAAATGCAATAGTATTTTGTTTAGTAGTTACTAAAGCCTTCATTCAACAAAATTTTTAATCAATTTATTCATGTTTGCATGGTGTTTTTTAAAGGAAATTCATGTAACTATTCATTATAAAATAAATCATTATACTTTCTTGTATTTATAAGTTTGTGAAGAGATTTGGGTTTAGAAGGCTTAATACTAGCTTCTTTAGCAAGTTCAAAAAGGTTAGTTATAGGTAGAATCAGTTTAAAAATTATTTATATATGTATACATAAATATTTAAGAGTCGACTAAATTCACTCAATATTTTTATCAAACATATTGGACAAGGTGATGTACATGCATTCCAAGTCAAAATAGTAGCCGAAAAAAAATAACCACAATTTAAAATCATTCAATCTCCATAAATTATTCTTTATTAAATTTTGTATAAGTTCTTATGAAGATTGTGGTGGTAACTTAACATTTTGAAATCATTCAATCTCCATAAATTCTTCTTTTTTAAATTTTTTATAAGTTTTTAAGAAGTTTGTGGTGGTAAGCTAACATTTACCAATGAAATTGAAGTGTGTCAAAATAGAATCTTTAGAACAAGAAATTGAATCTTTAGAATAGGATATGGACATCCATAGAAACATAAAGGATAGAAGAATTTTGTAAGATATTATAATTGCAACTACATCGATAGACATGTCTGCAATATATTGAAGCATAAACAAAGTGCATGAATTAACAAAATATCTTAAAGAAATATGGTCTTATGGAATACCATGATTTTAAGATATGTACAAAATAGATTTGTTGAAAAGAATTTAGAAACTTTCAAGCAAATGGAATTTACAAGTGTCACAAAGTATGGACATCTATCTAAGCATAAATGATAGAAAATTTATTTTAGATGTTGTAGTTGCAACTATTCTAGTAGATATACATGTAAAATGTGGAAGCATACACAAGACACAAAAAATGTTTAATAGAACGCCTCAAGAAATGTCTCATAGATTGTAATAATTGCAAGATATACACAAAATAGATATGTTGAGAAAACTTTAGTAACTTTCAAAAAAATACAATTGATTAAGTGTAAAGCTAAATTCCACAACCTTTCCTAGCATCCCTCTACTCATCTCAAAATGAAAACTTTGGATATAGATATTTATCAAAAGCATAATAGAAGGGAGAATTTTGTGAGATATTATAATTTGAAAAGGAATTTTACACTAAAAATAATGTTTATAGCATATAGGGAGGGATTATGGTTCAAGAATATTCAAAACTATCTTATTCTATATTTCATATCAAATATTTGGCTCTAGGAAAATTCACTGCCAACAATTTACTGCCAACAAATTCACCTCCAACAATTCATCGCCATGGCATTCATCTCATGGAAAATTCATCACCACCAATTCATATCATATTGCTAGCATGAATTTTCCACGAGATGAATTTGTATGACGATGAATTGTTGGAGGTGAATTTATTGACGTTGAATTGTGGATGATGAATTTTCCTAAAGCCCAAATATTTAGTTTAATTTTCTAATCACCTACACCAACTGGCTACTGCAATGATGCTTACTTTTAGCTTTATAATGACCAGTTTCACCTCCCAACACACAATGGCTAAAGGAAATGCCCAGTCACCCTCCATTGGTCGATGCCATCCAATTAGCTACTGGCCTTTGTGTTGTGGTGGCATTTTGTCAGATATTGTAGTTACTACAACAACAACAACCAAAAAATAATATACCTAACATTGTGGTAGGAGATGCATCATATACAAAACCATATATTTTAATATGAAGAGAAGTAAACAATCAATAAAAAGCATGTTAGAAAATGGTGTTGCTTCTAATCACTTGCATGATGCATCTGGCGAGTGGCTATGATATTACTGCTAGCAATCCCTTTTTCTTGACAGAAGTTCCCATCCTCTTTAATTTCATTTTCAATAGTTATCTTGTAGTGTGAAATTTGTAGTTCTTGTCACCTACATATGACTGTGGTACAAAATTACAGTCTTTAAAATTACAGTCTTTGAGCCACTCATAACTCATGTAGAAACTTGAATAATTTTTATAATAATTTATAGTTATTGTTTATAGTTCTTGTTATCATTTGGAATATGCACCTTGCTGAATTTTGAATCTAGCTATCTTGTGAGACATGGGATGAACTCTCGAGTTGTGGGACTTGTGAAACTTGAGGTCAACCTCTAATTAAAGGGTGGCTTCCCCTTGGTAAATCACCTAAAAACTAACTCTAACTAAAGAACCTTGTTGGGAAAGAGATGATAAAGTTCTGATAATCATAAACTAAAATGGAAAATGGAGGTGATACACCAAATATAGTAGATTTCTACTTCGTTTTAGCAACACAACCTATGAATCTCAATATAAAACTTCACATAGTAATTTGCAACAATAATTCAGAGGTAAAGTTAGAACAACAACAATCAAGGAATCATAGAACTCACAATAATACCTACTTTTCTTTCATACACAGAGAAAATTGAAACAAATAGAGGTAAAAATACTAATTTTTGAATCACTGAAGGCTGCTAAAATGGTTTTTTTCTATAAAAAATAGTAAAATATTACATCACAAGCATACAATCAACCATTATTTCAAATGAAACAAGGTTGGAGATGTAGTCAATGAAGAAGATTACAGAAGTAGAGACCTGATTTTGACTGAAAAAATTAAAGGACTGAATGTCACTTTCTCAAAATAAAATTTGCCAATGCTTTGCAACAAACATAGGCTTCTTATTTATAGATTTTTGAGAGCCTAAAATCAAAAGGTCATGTTGACTTTAGATATTTTTCCTATGAGTTGTCATCCTTATCCTCTACAAATAAGATTTTCCTTTTTGCTTTATGAGTTGTCAATCTCATCCTCTGAGTTGTCATACTTATCTTCTGTGGATAAGATATTTTTCAATCCTTATCCCCTATAGATAAGAATTGTCTTTTTTGCTTTATGAGTTGTCAATCTTATCCTCTGAGTTGTCATCATTATCCTTTGTGGATAAGATATTTTCAATCTTTATCTGTTGTGGATAAGATATTTTTCAATCCTTATCCTTTGACTTTGACTTTTCCATTCCTCCCTTGAATTTGATTTTGAATTTGACTTTCTTTGACTTCCTTTGACTTTTTCTTTGACTTTCTTCCCTTGATTTTGACTTTGACTTTCTTTTTGCAAAACATATTTTCCTTTTCTTTTTTGTTCTAATTTTCCATAAAAAAATTAGGTAACATTTTGGCGATCTCAAGGGGGTTATTTGCCTACTAAATAACTAACCAGCCACCTTATACAGTCCATTGGGCATGGAGTCTTCATACAGATCAACAAAAACTATTTTCCTCATAAAAAATAATGCTACCAACTTGCTCCAAAAGAAAGGAGCCTGCTACAAACAACTTGTGCATAAAGCACTTAGGGAAAAGACACTTAAAACCTTATGTAACAACACTTATTAGCAAAAAATAACACCTATCCTAACTTATACTAAGCAACAATAGTGATACTCAAACAAATCCATTAACTGGTTTTGCAAAATAACTTCCTTTTCTGACCAACATAGGATGCTTTACATGATCATAAGTTGTTGAGAGGAGATGAAACACAAATAGATAGTCTATAAACTGTTGCAATGCTTCATGAATGATGTAAATAAACTCATCCATCCCTTCATGCTTATCATATATACTACTATCTGCATCCTTCCTTAGCTACAACTTCATGTTTGGGTGCAAACATGACTTTTGATGCTTTGTGGGCCTCCATCTTAGCTAAATGTATGATAGGACATCCTCTTGAATGAACAAACTTTAGACTCTTATTGTTGGCTTCCTCTCTTTGGACTGCTTCTTTAATGACATGCACTTTGGAATGATTTGGTTTATGTTGTTCAAATGGAAACATGGTTGTTTTCTCCCACAGTTTGTGTTGCTCAAAATTTATTTATTCAAGAGAAAATCTTGACATCAAGATTTGAACAAAAGTCTTGTCTCATACTAGAGAATATGTCTTCATCAATTTCCAGCTTACTCTCCTCATTTTTATCAATTTTTTTGTACTTCAAAACAAGGCTATCTTCATTTTGTTCTTGATAGACCAACACCCTATTGAAATTGCTTATATCTCCTTATTATTCCAAACCTATTGTTGATGTTGATGTTGGCATAAGCACGTGTCTTCTTCATCTTGTTCAACAAAAGAAGGAAACTCATCAAACCAAAATATAGACTCTTTTTCTTCACCACCCCCTTCTTGCTTGTTATCATGTTCTTTGAGTAGATCTCTTGACATAAGCATTGTTACATTTTCTTCACCTTCAACAAAAAATGGAAGTTCATCAAACAAGTTAGTCAAAACTTCACATTCAACCCCTCTAAATTTCTTTTCAACCTGCTATCCTATTTGATTATTCTCATCACCCTCTTACATCAAGTCTAATTTTTCTATACCACTAGGAGGTTCATCGGCCACAAGTTGCTCTTCTTTTGCCTCAAAAAACTTCTCTTCTTTCCCTCCAAACTAGCTACCTTGATAAATAGTAGATCCTCCTTTGTAAAGGACAATGATGCTTGGACAAGAAGGCTAATTTGGTGAATGGTTTTGAGAAGTTT
>VDFB02292068.1:60078-144370 GCA_007258455.2 Sequoia sempervirens
GCTCTGTGTTGACTTCAGAAATCTGAACAGGTCATCTGAAAAGGATAATTATCCAGTTCCCTCGTTGGATGAAGTGTTACAAGTGGTTAATGGATCGCAGATGATGTCCTTTCTGGACGGCTATTCAGGATATAATCAGGTGATGGTCCAGTATGAGGACAGACACAAGACTTCCTTTACAACCAAGTGGGGAACTTTCGCCTACAGGAGGATGCCATTTGGGCTTATCAATGCAGGAGCCACGTTTCAATGAGCTATGGATATCGCTTTCAAGGACATCATAGGAAAGTGCATTATCATTTACATGGATGATCTGACTGTTTTCTCCAAAAACAGAGGGGATCATATCTCAGATCTGCGTAAAGTGTTCTAGAAGTGCAGGGAATTCGGCATCTCTTTGAATCCCAAGAAGTGTATCTTCGGAGTTACAGAAGGCAAACTGCTGGGCCATGTGATATCAGAGAAAGGCATTGCTATAGATCCAGAGAGAGTGGAAGCCATCCTAAAAATTCAGCCGCCTGCCAGTAAGAAAGAGATGAAATCTTTCTTTGGTAAGATTAATTTTGTCAGGAAATTCATTACTGGATTTGCTAAGATTGTCAAGCCACTAAATACCATGTTAAAGAAATATGCCAAGATAGAGTGGACTGCAGAAGCGAAGGAGTCCTTTGCAGAGATTAAGAGAGCCATTGCTGACGCTCCAGTGTTGGTGAGTCCAGATTATAGTAAACCGTTCTATATCTATTCCTTTGCTTCAGACCACTCATGTGCTGGAATGCTGACGCAAAAGTCTGATGAGGGGAATGAGCATCCCGTCGCTTTCATGAGCACGCCATTGAAGGATGCTGAGTTGAAATACCCATGTGTAGAGAAGCAAGCATATGCCCTTGTTCGAGCAGTAAAGAAATTTAGGCACTATATCCTCAGAAACAAGGTGTTTGCAATTGTTCCTGATTCTGCAGTTAAGTTATTGTTGATGCAGAATGAGTTAGGGGAGCACAGAGCTAAATGGGTAACCATGCTTCAGGAGTTTGACATTGAGATCCAGCCCATGAAACTGGTAAGAGGACAGGGGCTCACCCAGACCATGGCAGAGATAGGCCCTGAATTGTCTGTCTGTAACTATGATGTTGGAGCGGTTTCCCCAGATGGCTGGTATGATGATATAGTTTATTATTTGCTGAATCAGCGAGCTCCTGGTCATCTTAATGCAGTACAGAGGCGAGCCTTGAGACTGAAAAGTGATGGTTTCATGCTGAAAGGAGCTGTCCTATACAAGAAGAACCACGAAGGTATTTATTTGAGGTGCCTTGGGAGGCAGGAGTCTGCGAGAGTAATAAACGAGTTTCATGAAAAATATGGCACTGGTCATGGTTCTGCCATTGCCACTGCGAATCAGATTTTGAGGGCAGGGTACTACTGGCCTACTTTGTTCAAGGATGTTCATCAACATGTACGGACCTGTCACATTTGCCAGACTGCAGCAACAAGAGAAAGGTGTGCAACACTTCCGCTCCAGTCTGTTATTGAGGTAAAACCTTTTGCTCAATGGGGTATGGATTTCATCGGCCCCATCAATCCACCATCTTCTGCTGGACACAGGTATATCCTCACCATTACTGATTACTTTACAAGGTGGACTGAAGCATTTGCTTGTAGGCAGTGTACGTCAGAGGTAGTAATCGATTTCTTAGAATCTGCCATTCTCAATCGGTTTGGATGTCCTTTTGCTGTTGTGTGTGATAATGGTCCCGCCTTTGCATCCTTGAAATTCTCAAACTGGGCTTTTGATCATGGCATTGTTGTTAAGTTTGCATCTAATTATTATCCCCAGGGGAATGGTCTAGCTGAATCCTCTAATAAGAACCTGTTGACTGTTATCCGAAAACTGTTAGAGCAGAACCCAAAGGACTGGCATACGCAGCTTAGGTTTGCTCTTTGGGCAGATCGTACTCGGGTTAAGTCCTCCATTGGTACCTCTCCTTATCATTTAGTGTACGGTCTAGAACCAGTTTTCCCTATCCAGCTCAAAATCCCAACTCTGCAGTTTATCACCCAGTTTTATGATGAGGGTGATAGAAGGGAAGCGAGATTAGCTAAATTGTTGCATCTTGAGGAAAAACGGGATAATGCCCTTGAAAGATTCGCCAAACACCAGGGGGTAGTCAAGCGATGGTTTGATAGGAGAGCTAAAGTCAAAGCCTTTCAGATTTCTGACCTTGTCCTATACTGGGATAAGCCGCATGATCAGAAAGGTAGCCATGGTAAGTTTGATAGATTATGGCTTGGTCCTTACCAGATTGCTGAAATTCTGGGAGATAATGCCTTCCGTTTGAGAACCCTCACGGGAGAAGACATACCACTGCCTGTTAATGGGCAGTATCTTAAACATTATTTCCAATCTTGAGCTGTTCTCGGCTCTTTGCCCTGTAAATAGTTAGTTAGGTTGCTCTCTTTGCTTGCTTTGCTTGTTTTGGTTAGGGTAGGTTTCCCTTTCACTTTGCTGGTTTCGTTTGGTTAGAGTAGGTTTGCTTTGGTTTGTTGGTTTTGCTTTGCGTTGCTCTTGTTTTTGGTCTTATCTCCTTGTGGGATTTTGGGTGCATCTGTATGATAATGGTGACAAAGCCGGTCCAATGTTCTTGATATTTCCCTTACAAACTTTGATCTTTTTTCCAGAATGTTATGGTATGAATTACATTGCCTATGTCACTTGTCCTTGTGGTAAGGCAAAGATTTTCTGGTCAGTCTAAACAGGAATGTATTGGGGTCTTATACCTTTAATCTTTAAATATACCTGAAGTTGTAAAAGGTCCTTATAAGGTCTGGACAGGCGAAAAATCTTCTTCTGCTCTAGTGCCACTGTGGTTCTCAGCCCTGAGTGTGAACTTCGCTGTTCACGGGTTGAATAAGTTGAGTAAAAAGAAATATTCGTACAAAAAAAAAAAAAAAAAAAAAGAGAGCAAAGAAAAGAAACGAAATGTATATTCAACTCATCAGGGGGATCTGAATATCTCTACCGAGGCTATAGACGCCTGGCCGGCAGTAGAGCTATGTTCAGGAGTATCACAGCGATAACCTCGTCGGGGCTATGGACGCCTGGCTGGCAGCGAGGCTCTATCCAGGTTACTTTTAGGGTCAGAATCTTTACGTAGCCTGTTCATACCAAGTCTGGTTCTTTGCAACTGAGGGTGGGTAATATATGCACCTGCACACACTTGGACCCTGGTATAGGAATGTCTGAATGTCTGGGAGTTTCTTTGCTTTAACCTAGGGTGACGGCTAGGTACTTGAGCTGAAACCAGAGTTCTGGGTTCTTGATTCTAGTTTGTCATCAAAATGCTCAGAAGCATTTCCCCAGCAGAGTCGCCATTTGTTGTGCAATTTTTGCACACACGCCCCACTTGGAGTGGGGACCCCCTTTTTTTTGGTGTCTTTGACCTTTGATTTTATTGGATTTATCATTTTGGGGTCTTGTTTTTGCTGGCTTTGCCCTTGCCTTGGGGTTGCAGTTGATTGAAATTGAGTTTTTGGCTAAGTCCGGGTTTTCACCTAAATCCGGGATTTTCCGCCTCTGGCGGATTTTTCCGGCCCTGGTTCCTTGTCCGTCTCTTGCCGGATTCTCCGATTCTGGGTTTTTGCCTAACTTCGGGATTTTCCGGTCCAGTCGGATTTTCCTGGATTCCGTCGAAGTCCCGATCTTCCTAATTTCCCCGGTTTCTGCATTTCCGTGGAATCCGTGTCTCCGCGCATTCTGGGATTCTCCGAAATTTCACTTGGGGCTCGGGTTTCCAGACTTGTCAGAAACGTCTTTTTGTGCATTAATGGCTGAGGTACCTTGGTTCAGGCGGGTATAAGGTCAATTTAGGGCATTTTCCGATTCATTCCAACTTCGATTGCTTCCTTGTTTTCTGCTCTGGCGATTCAGAACTTGCGTTTGAGCTTTGAGGATTGATCTTGGTTTGCTTGCGCGTGAATTGTTTGAGTGTTGCTGCCAGTATCTCGTGGCTTGGACGTGTTGTCACGTGGATTAATTTTCTGAGCTCGATTTCTGCCCGTCTTGGTCCATGGTATGTATTCGTCGCCCTTCCGTTTGCTTGCATGGTGATTTGAGGTTTTCTTGTACTGGGCATTGTTGAATTTTGGGGTCGGCTCGTGTTTGACTTTGGGTTTCGTATTTATTCAGTCAGGTTGATCTGTTTATTATTGAAGCCCATCTCTCGTGCCCCATAAGTTCTGTTTGTTCATTTAATTGCATATTTACATTTTCGACGGAATTCTGGGTCGTGTTGCATGTTTGTTTTGGGTGCGGAATGTGTTACCATGCGAATTTAGGGTTTCCTTGGTGTTTCGGTTAACGCGATGATTTGATCTTGTGTTTGAATGACTTTCACCTCGTTTCGTGTCGGCTTCCCCGTCCTGTGAGGATTAGAGGGCTTTTAGGTAAATCCCGAACTGATATTTTAACCCTGAAAGCTTGCTCTGGTTTTAATGGCGGATATGTGGTTGTTCAATTTAGGGCATCGTCGTTTTAGTATGGGATCCTTCCTTTGAGTGCTTCTGAGAGTTGGAACCCTTTGCATATTCGAGTCTGGTGATTGTCGTCGATTTTGGGTTCATTCGAGCTTAGGTATTGGAGATCTTGTGATCGCTCCTGTTTTGGTGCACGATTTGCCATTTTTCGGGTTTCCGAGGCTGTCGCGGAATTTCTGGTCTCCCGGATTTTCCCGGTTTCCTTTTATTCCGCGGACAGGGTTAATTTCCGGTGCATTTGACGCTGTCCGCGAAAGTCCGTCCCATTCGGATTTTTCCGGATTTCCTGTTTGGTCGCGTTCTTTTGCATATTTCGGTGATAGGATTGATGGAATGTTTGTTAATGCCTATTTCTTGATTGCCAATGAGCAAAATTAATGATTTTCCTTTGATTTCCGAGCGTATTAATGATTTACATGGCTAATAGTGCTTTGGCAGCAGGAGTCCGTCTGGGTCGGATTTCTCCGGAATTCCGCCCCAAATGTATTTTCCCGGATTATACGATTTTCCCGGATTATTTGATTTCTCCGGATCTCGGAAGATTGGCAATGGGCATTTGGTTTTAATGGATTTATATGATGTATGCTAACCTTTTGGATTGATATGAGCTTAATAATTGAATTCTAACAATGATTCTTGGATGTGCAGGCCGAATCAAGCAAAGCTGCTGCTGGGAAGTCCAAAGGTGGTGCGGGGGCATCTGCAGTTTTTGAGACAGAAAAATTGAGATTGGACATGAAGAGTCAGGTCCCAGAGAGTAAGATATCCTCCGTGTGGGCGGATGTGTCCGATACAAATGTTGGTGCCTGGCGTTATGAGGAATTCAAACAAAGAACAGCTGAGAAGGACCAGTCGGCATTGAGGCAAGGGATGATGAACTCAGGGTTGGTACATGTGGCAGGGTTCCCTCCAGCAGTCCAGTGCTACGAGCTGATTTTGGAGTGTGCTAGGCAGTACGCTTTTGACACACAGATGGTAGTTAGCACTGAGGGACGAGTGTTGGCAAATTTCAGTCCAGCCTCCATTGCCCGGGCCTTCAGCATGCCGGATCTCCCCTCGGTCTGCGCCCTAAACATTGACACTGCTCGCACATATTATGAGAACGAGCCAGTTAAGGCTCAACAGCTTATCAACTCATGGCTTGAGAAGCCCAAATCTCACCACTCCAAATTGCCCAAACAGTTGCACAGGGTGAAGTTCAGGCCGGATATCTATGACGCCATCACACTGTTGAGCAGGGTGGCCGGACTTAAAACTGCCGGGGTATTGGAAAATTGGATGGTCCATGTGATCACCAAGATAGGCCAAGGAACGAATTACCACTGGGCAGGACTTATCAGTGCAGAAATAGATAGGCAACTGAGGAATGTTTTAGAAGGAAAGAAGTTTACCATGTCCTCCTATGTCATATATATACTGGCCATCTCCTACCCCTACAAGGGACTGACTCCGGCGGGAACCGTTGGACAAGACATTATCTATGAGGTCTATCCGGAATTGCACCTCGGACACGAAGATTATAGGAGGGCCAATGATGCCTTCACTATGCACATTACCCGGACCCTTCAGAATGCGGAGCACATTAGATTGTCCGATGGGGCTAAGGGGTTGATTAAGAATTACGGGGCCTGGTTCATCCAGTTCCCCACTTTCACTTATCTCCGGATTGATGGATGCCCCGTTGCTCCCTACAGACTGCCCCGGTATCCCACTGATCACATAGTGCTACTGGAGGTCGTAAGACAAATTTGTGAGTTCGATACGGTGGTGAAGAGGGAGAAACATAAAACTGGTTTTGGAGGTGACTTCCCTCTTGGGATTGGCGTGGATGTGATGTGCCCTTCCATTCAATCAGCTCACACTGCAGGTGAGGAATTGGCCGCCTATGGATTCTCTTTCCATTCAAAGAGAATGAATTTTGACATCACCGGAGGGGCACAGAAAAGGGCTACCCGGGAATACAGGCACAAAGAGGACTTGGAGGACTACTGGGTCAACATCAAGGATGACCTTGATGCACGAAGGAAAAGGTATTCCCGGCTGCCAGTAGAGGCAATTAGGCAATACAATGTGAAGCTGATTCCGGATCAGCTGGAAGATGATGGAAAATTGGTCCAGGACCACGTATATGAGCCCATTAAGGATAAGTCAGTAGCAGAGATTGATTGGAATGAGCCTGAGGTGACAGAGTTGGAAGGCTTAATGGCTCCAGTGCTAAAATTTACCTTTGCTTGGATCAAACATGAGGTATGGGTGTTGGAAAATGCCAATGTACCCTTCACTTTCGACTTGATGGGGAATCTCAACCCCATGTCCACCTCTGAAGAATCCGGGGAAGAGGACCCCAAAGGGAAGACAGCCAAGGCCTCTCCCTTCAAAATCAAAGTTAGAAGTCCTAAGGGGACTCAACCTGCAGCAAAAAGGAAACCTATCGGCAAACGCAGGTGGAAGACCCTGACTATCAGCAAGTCCTCGGACGAGGAGGAGGCGGAGAAAGCTGAAGAAGAAGATGTTCCTCCACCGCCCAAGAAAGCCAGAACTGCAAGGGTGGCGAAGAAGAAAGGCCAGACGACTTCAGAGGATGAACCCCCAATTGTGGATGTGGAAAGCTCCGGAGGGGAGAAGACCAAAGTATACACTAGAAGATCCAGAACTCCTTCCCCAAAGGATGCTGCACAGCCAAAGGATTCTTCTCCAATATTGCCAGCCACTGAACAGGACAAGCCTGTCTCTCCTCCACAGAGTGTAACAGAACCGGAGAATCCGGATGAACAGGAAATCAGCGGAGAGGCAGAGCCGTTTAAAGAAGGGGCATTATTCAGTGAGGCTGCTGAGCTCGATGCAGAGACAGAGGAAAGGCACACTTCTCCCTTGGTACAGTACGAGGATTCTCCGAAGAGTGAGAAGGGCCACGGATCGCCAGAACCGGAGGAAGGCCTGCCTGCTCGGACTCCATCACCAGTGTTTCTAGAATTGGGAATTGAGGAGGCCGTTCAGAGCAAGGAGACCCCTGAGAAGAAAGAAGATGACAAGGAACAACTGAAGAAGAAGTCGAGGTGACAGTAGCAGAAGAGGAGAAAGCCACAGAGGACCCAGGGAAAACTGACACAGAAGGAATCCGGACAGACCCTGTAGCCCCGGACTGGTTAGAAAAGGAAATAGCAAGGAAGAAACAGGTGATAGTGGAGGACACTCCTCTTGACTGGGATGCAATGTTATCCCAGATTGGTAAGGGGAAGAAGAAGAAGGCTGCCAGGATAATTTCCCGGGTAGAAAGGGATGAAGTGCACAACCGTGTAGTCCACATCGCCACCCCTGTTGCAGATAAAACAAGAGATGAGGTAGCAGGCCAGGATTACAGTGTCCAAACCATTAACCTTGGGCCGGCCTCCCTAGAGCAAGACATTGAGGAATTCGAGGGGTCAAGTGCTGTAATTGTAGACAGATTGAAGAGGGAGACTCAGACAAAGCAAGAATTGAAAAGGGAAAATGAAAGGTTGAGGAAAAGCCTAGAAGAGGTCATGAAACCTCTACGGTCCCTCCATCCGTCCTCCTCTTCTACTCCTGGATTTCTGCCAAAGGAGACGATCTCTGGCATAGAGAAGATGAAGGCCTCCACACAAGCTACCATAGACTGGTTGATGAGTGTTCGGACACAAGGGGATGAAGCTATTAAGGAGATCCTGTCTGTTGGCAAGGATGCAGTCCGAGGAAAAGAGCTGATGGAAAGCATCCTTTCTCAGGATAAGAATGATGTCGATTCCCTGCTGCAGAAGACAAAGATTATTCTAGGGCATGGCAAGGAACAATTGGGCAAGGATGGAATTCTCCCCTCCACCAGATTGGATGAACCGTGGGAATGGTTCGAGGCATTACAGATCAGGCAGGGAGGCCTGAAAAAGATACAGAAACGAAGAAAAACCATTGATGCCGACCTTACTGCAATCTATGATGGTTGCATTGCATTTTTTGAAGTAATGACAGGGAGGAATAAGATGGCTCCTAAGTACCTAAGTTTAGATCAATTGAAGGAATGGTGGCATGAGGTTTATGCCCCGGATTCTGATGAGGTTGTCACTGGCCATATGCTTGACGATGCAGCTACATATTTGGCAGTGATAGATAGATACCTGACTAGCAGAAAGGATTGGAAGAAAACCATTGAGCGGTCCAATGAAGGGATTGATTCGATTAAATGCCGGCTCAAAGTTTTTCCATGGCCACCTGTTGCTGAGCTGGAGGGAGTTTTCTCGAAGGTCCAAGGGTCACCAGCGCGGAGGAAAGACAAAGGAAGCAGCGGTTAATGTTTACCTCGAGATTTGTGCTTCCCTATTATCATAGGGCATGCATTGGACCGGACTTCCTTGGAGACTGTGCCTTGGCCGACTTGGATGATGGCATTAAATGTGTGCCTTAGTTTGTTTCCTTGGCCGACCTGTTTTGGCGGGTTTGATTATTTTTAAAAAATGTTTGGCTGGGCCGACATGTTTTGGGGGGAAAATTTGATAAATAGGCATTCTTGCCTCATTGTAAGAGTTCAGAAGATTTTGATGGTAGAGATTAGCAAGAGCAATAGTTAGAGTTTTTTAGAATTTCTTGAAGAAAATATCATATTCAGAACAGTTGAATTGTTGCAGCATTTGATGATTAATACAATTGAAGGCATTGTGGTTTTCCTGGTGAAATCCTTTGTGTTATCTCATCTCGATGTTTCTTTTGTTCTATCTTTTATATTGCTTGAAGATCTAGGGTTTAATGTTCAGAAATAAATTAGTTTAGTTGGATAAATGGTGTATGTGATTTCATATTTGGAATGTCGATAGCTATCTTTGGTCTATACTCCCAGTAACTATCTGATTGTAGTAGGCTGGTGCAGTCAACCTGGACCATATATTCTAATGTGCTTAAGTTCGGTTGTAGATGCAAGTCTATGATTTGAAAATTTGTATTCCTCAGAAGATTGCACTGTTCCTGTAAGATTGCTTTGTGGGTCAAACAGGAATTGGTTATTTGAGATAGGTCCATTCCAGATATATGTCATTTGCAGTGCTTGTCCTTTCGGTAATTTAGATCTTATCACTTTCCTTGCATCCCTATCTTTTGCAATTTCTTTATTATTCGGTTAGACTTAGGATTCAAGATCATCATATTGTCAGATCTGATAAATTGAAAGGGTTCAGTCTGCTTGTAGTAAGGTCCGATTGTGATTACCAGCAATTTCACATTTCATCTGAGTTATTTTATGCATTGTTATGACCTAACACCCGAGAGACCTTGGGGTGATTTTCAACAATTTATTGTTGGAGATTGTCTTTCAAGAGAGATAGAATATCATTTTCTGTCTGAGTTGTTGTTGTGCAGAAAACACCATCAACAATAAGGAACACAAGAGTGTTGGTATGTGGCTACTGATCATGCTATATTGTATAGCTCATGGTATACTGTACACCCCGACCCCTATCCTTGCCGGGGTTTGGTTTGGGGGGCCCAGGTGGGGGTTGAAAGTGGGGTTTGGGGGCAACCCTTGAGAAAAAATTTCCTCCTACTTTTCACATTGATCAGAAAAGGGAAAAATCAATGAAAAAAAGAAAAATCCAATTTTGTACAACCCAAAAATTTTGAAGCTTCTAAGCTTGTTAAAAAGGGTTTCAGATGGGTATTTCAGTATGATGAAAAACATGATTATTCACAAGATTGTAATAGGTTTTACACTGGATAATAAAAGTATTGGATGGCTGCGGTTTGGTGGATGTAGCCCGGATTGGGTGAACCACGTTAAATTTTTGTGTTATGATTTAATCTGTGTGTATTTTATTTTCTCTATTTATTAATTAAATCTACATTTAATTGTTAGATATCCGCCATCTCTAACCCTAACAAGTGGTATCAGAGCGGGTTGTGTTTCGATTATCGGCTATAGGAAGGTCTCACAGCTGAGTGGGAGTCTCATAGTTGAGTGGGAGCAATGGAAGATGAGGGTAAGAAGGCTGAGAAGTTTAATGGGCATAACTATCAGTTATGGAAGATGCAGATGGAGGACTATCTCTAATAGAAGGATTTATGGCGGCCATTGGAAGGGAAAACCAAGAAACTCGCAGCAATGTTAGATGAGGACTGGGAGATCTTGGATAGAAAGGCTCTTGGCAGTATTCATCTATGCATGGCACAATCAGTGGCATTCAATATTACAATAGCAAAGATAACTCAAGAGTTGATGGAAACCCTAGCGAAGTTATATGAAAAGCCTTCTGCTTCGAATAAGGTATTTCTTATGAAGCGTTTATTTAATATGAAAATGGTAGAAGGTGGGTTAGTTACTAATCATTTAAATGAGTCTAATATGGTCACCAGTTAATTAACTTCTGTAAAAGTAAACTTTGATGAAGAAGTTAGGGCTCTTTTGATTCTGTGTTCTTTGCCTAAAAGCTGGAATAGCTTGGTAATGGCTTTTAGCAATTCTGTTTCTGGTTCAAATACATTGAAATTTGATGATGTTGTTGGTGTTATTTTGAGCAAGAAAATTCATAGGAAAAGCTCATGTGGAACATCCACATCAGGCAGTGTTTTGAATGCAGAAAGCAGGGGCAGAACAAAGGAGAGAGGAAACGATTCCAAAAATTGTGGGAAGTCACGAGGAAAGTCAAAGGACAGAAGATCCCAATCTAGAAACAAGAAGGATTGCTGGTACTATGGTAAGCCGGGTCATTTGAAGAAAGATTGCTGGTCTCGAAAAAATAAAGGAGACAAAAAAGAAGGAAGTATAGAGGCAAATGTGGTAAGTAATAAATCTGATGAGGATGCTTTGATTCTTTCCCTTGATAATGCTGATGATTCTTGGGTGTTAGATTCAGGGGCTTCATTTCATGCTACCCCCCATAGAAGTTATTTTCTTGATTATGTCCAAGGGATTTTGGGCTAGTTTATTTAGGAGATAACGAACCCTGTCAGATTGTTGGAAAGGGAAGAATCAAGATTAAGTTGCAGAATGGAATCATTAGCTACTACGTGAGGTAAGGCATGTTCCAAAAGTTGCAGAATTTAATTTCGTAGGGCAACTAGATGATGAAGGTTGTGTTGTTACTTTTAGTGATAAAAATTGAGGGTCACAAAGGGTGCCTTAGTGGTAAAGTAAAAGGTGCGGAAAGTAGGCACCTTATATCTTTGTACAGTCATACTCATTCCTTCCACTTTTAATTGTTACGTAAAAGGTCAATGTTCGCGAACAATTGCTGCAGCTCAACAGTAAAGATCACATGCTTGTCGTGGACTCGACCAAAGACTGCGGGCATAATAGACTTGGGCATATGAGTGCAAAAGGTATGAAAGTACTTCATTCAAATAATGTTTTACCGTGTCTAAAATGTGTTAATATGGATTTATGGGAAAGTTGTGTGTACAGAAAATAAAAGAGAGTAAGTTTTCTCAAGGACGGGGAAGCAAAAAAAAAGATGAGAAATTAGAGCTTGTGCACACGGATGAATGGGGACCACTCTTTAGGTATCTTCTCCTATGGTTTTCCTCAGATATGTTACATCTTATCGATGATGCAACTAGAAGGTATGGATTTATTTCCTTAGGCAGAAATCTGATGTATTTGAAACTTTTAAAAAATGGAGAAGCTTGGTTGAGAATGAGATGGGTAAAAAGATAAAATGTCTCAGATTTGATAATGGTGGTGAATATTGCAGCAAAGAGTTTGAAGATTATTGTTCCTCTAATGGTATTCGTAGAGAGAAAATGGTTCCAAGGACTCCGCAAGAAAATGGAGTGGCTGAGCGCATGAATAGAACAATAATGAAGCGTGCATGGACTATGAGATTGCATGCTGGGATGCCTTTAAAAATGTGGGCCTACTGTTTACTTAATTAACAGAGGTCCCTCAAATCCTTTGGGTTGTGGTATTCCAGAGGAAGCATGGAAAGGTAAGAAGGTGAGTTATTCTTTTCTCAAAACCTTCGGTTGTGAAGCATTTGCACATGTAGATTATGAAAATAGAACCAAGCTTGATGCAAAATCAAAGAAATGTGTATTTGTTGGATATGGCATTGATGAATTTGGTTATAGGCTTTGGGATTTTGAAAATTAGAAAATTGTGAGAAGCAGGGATGTCATATTCAATGAGAAGCATTGTACAAAGATCTGTTGCTGCAGCATGAGAAAAAGGAAGATGACTATGTAGTGTTGGATGATACTCCAAACAACGATGTTTCAGTGGTCCCTCATGCTGGGCAACAATAGCAACAACAAATACCACAAGCTCCTGTTAGACGATCTTCAAGGATACATAGACCTCCAGAAAGATTCTCTCCCTCTTTGTATACTATTTTGTTAACTGATGCTGGTGAACCAAAATATTATGATGAAGCTATGCAAGTGGATACCAAGGTTCAGTGGGAGCATGGAATGGAAGAAGAAATGGACTCCTTGCTGAAAAACCAGACTTGAGAATTATGCAAGTTGCTTGCAGGTAAAAAGGCTTTACCAAACAAATGGATTTATAGGCTAAAGGAGGAGGATGGAGGTAAGAAGAGATTTAAAGCTAGATTAGTTGTAAAGGGATTTGCATAGAAAAAGGTTATTGATTTTGATGAGATTTTTTCTCCTGTTGTTAAAATAACTTCTATTTGTATTGTTTTAAGTATTGTGGTTGCTGAAGATTTGCATTTAGAATAGCTTGAGTTAAAATAACCTTCCTTCATGGTGATTTGGAAGAGGAAATATATATGGACCAGCCACAAGGATTTGAGGTCAAAGGTAAGGAGAAACTAGTGTGCAGATTGAAGAAAAGCTTATATGGCTTGAAGCAAGCACCTCGGCAATGGTACTTAAAATTTGATAGTTTTATGGTTGAGCAAGGCTATAGTCGGTGTAATTCTGACCATTGTGTTTATTTTAAGAGGTTGGATAATAATAGTTACATTATTTTATGCCTTTATGTTGATGACATGCTTGTAGCAGGGTCTAACATGGATCACATAAGTGAGCTAAAACAACAGTTAGCAAAATCTTTTGCTATGAAGGATTTGGGGGTAGCAAAACAAATCCTTGGTATGAAAATTTGTAGAGATAGGAAAAGCAGACAATTGTTTTTATCTCAGGCTAATTATGTTGAAAAGGTGTTGCAAAGATTTCATATGGAGAATGCAAAAAGCTGTCAACACACCTTTGCCTAGTCATGTTAAATTGACTAAGGATATGTGTCCAAAGACACAAGTGGAGGAAGAAAAAATGTCCAAGGTACCATATGCTTCAGCTATAGGCAGTTTAATGTATGCCATGGTATGCACAAGACCGGATATTGCACATGCTGTAGGAGTTGTTAGTAGGTTTTTGAGTCATCCCAGAGTTGAGCATTGGAATGCAGTAAAATGGATTCTCAGGTATTTGAGAGGTACATCCAATAATTATTTATGTTTTGGGGCTCTAATACTAATTTAAAAGGCTATGTTGACTCAGATTTAGCAGGGGATATAGATACCAAGCGGAGTACCACAAGTTATGTATTTACAGTTGGTGGGACAGCAGTGAGTTGGATTTCTCGATTACAGAAGGTGGTTGCTTTATCCACCATAGAGGCAGAGTATGTTGCTACAAAAGAGGCAAAAAAGGAGATGATATGGGTGCAACTTTTCATGGATGAGTTGGGAAAACAATAGGCTGGAAATTACTTGTTTATAGATAGCCAGAGTGCTATACATCTTGCAAAGAATTCTGCTCTGCATTCTAAAACAAAACATATCCAGTTGAGATATCATTTCATTTGGTTAGTGTTAGAGGATGGACAGGTTAAGCTGGACAAGATACATACAGATGTCAATCCAGTGGATATGTTTACGAAGGCGGTGACAAGGGAGAAGCTGAGCTCCTCTTCAGCTTCGGTTGGTCTTCAAGGTTGAATTCAAGTATAACAGAGCAGCAGGGTCCAAGGTACTTATTTCCAGTGAGAGTTGTAATTGCAGCAGTGTTGTCCAGGATCAGTCTCCAAGTGGGAGATTGTTGGTATGTGGTGACTAATCATGCTATATTGTATAGCCCATGGTATACTATACACCCTAGCCCCTATCCTTGCCAGGGTCTGGGGCCGGGTTGGGCCTTGGGCGGGGGTTCGGGGGCGGCAGCCCCCGAGAAAAAAATTTCTCCTACTTTTTTGCGTGATCACCGAAAAAGGGAAAAATTAATGAAAAAAAGAAAAATCCGATTTTGTAGAACCTAAAAATTTGGAAGCTTCTAAGCTTGTTAAAAAGGGGTTCGGATGGGTATTTCAGTATGATGAAAAACATGATTATTCGCAAGATTGTAATAGGTTTTACATTGGATAATAAAAGTATTGGATGGTTGCGGTTTGGTGGATGTAGCCCGGATTGGGTGAACCACATTAAATTTCTGTGTTATGATTTAATCTGTGTGTGTTTTAGTTTCTCTATTTATTAATTAAATCTGCATTTAATTGTTAGATATTTGTCATCTCTAACCCTCACAAAGAGGAGCCCACCTTCTTCATAGGGTGGTCCCACGCTAACTTGTTTTGTCCTAGTGATGGAACCTGTCTCGACTTCCCTTGAGTTTGTCACCACTCTTGAGTCATTTGGTGAGCCTAGTGGTGAATCTCGAGTGCAGCCTGCCTCATCCATTGAAGTTAAACATGGTGCTTCTGTAGCGTGCATGTTTAACTTTGTGGATGAATTTTCAACCTTGTCAGCGATCTTTGCGAAATCATTGACACTAGCTCCACAAAAGATTGATGGAGAGGAAATTGTGGGGCCCTATTCCTTAGCCCTTGTTGCGGGAGGGCCAAATGCTCCTCCTCTTAACATCCCACCACTGCAAGCTTGTCCTCCCTCCCCCTACAATGACCTAGAGTGGGAAGTGGATGACTTCTTGGTCAATCAATGTTAGGAGGAGGCCTCTTCTTGATCTTTAGATTAGATGTGTGTGTGTGTGTGTGTGTGTTGTGATGTGTTCCCCCATGATCATGCTATTTGTGCTTGGATGACCCTTGTCACCCCTGTTGGTGCTTAGATACAGGTGTGGTTTTTGTGTTGTAAACCTTCTTATTCTTCCATGTTTGTGACTTGATTTTTCGGTAAATTGGGGACGATGCAAAGTGTTGGGGGAATTTAGGCTTCCCTTCCATGTTGACTCAATTTTTTTTTCTTTGTCTTCTCGTGCATTCTTGACATGGTCTGATATAGTAGAGGGTTGATAACAGTTCATTTATATACTATTACTACACACACACACACACACACACACACATATATATATATATTTATGAGCAGTTATGACCTTAAAATATCAGGCTACCCCTGTGCCCTTTGTTTGTGTTTTTTCTCTTTTGTTTTCTCTTTATCTTTCTCTCTTCTTTGCTTGAGTTGTCCCTCTCATGTGTGAAAATTCCTTTCTTCAACATTTCAATTTTTAGAAAATGCATTCGTTGCCAACAAATCTTTTCTTGAAAATCTTCATAAACCTTTCTTCAAAATTGCATTCTCAACTTGGAACCCTAACAAAACATGTTTCCTTCATCATGGGTTTGTAAAGAAAGAACTTGAAAACCTTCCTCCAAAGTGGGAACAACTTTCACCTTCCCCTCATGTGGGAGCATATTCTTCCTTTCGAATTCCTTGATGAAGTGAACATCTTTCAAAAGGATCCCTTGATGACGGATCAATTCGAGAAAGAGAACATCTTATTTCCAACTATGTGTTGCTTGAGTGGACCCCTTCCACACAATGGGTTCCTGAGGGACCCCTTTGAAAGTCTTCCAATTGTCGACGGTCTGCGCGACTATCCGCTTACTTGCCTACACGACCGCTTTCTAACTCTACAGAGTCTGCTTTCCTAGGTTTCTTCCATGTGAGAGATCTTGGGGGATACCTCCCTATAGGTCTGAGAGTCTGTAGGGCACTTCCTTTGAGCTTCCTCCATGCAAGAGATATTGGGGGTGGCTCCCCTATAGGTTTGTGGGTCTGTAGGGCACTCTTTTGGGTTTCCTCCATGTGAGAGATCTTGGGGGATACCTTCCCTATAGGTCTGTGGGTTTGTAGGGAACTTTCTTGGGTTTCCTTCATGTGAGAGATCTTGAAGGAAACCTTCCCTGCAGGTCTGCGGGTCTGTAGGGAACTTTCCTAGGTTTCGTTCATGCGAGAGATCTTGAAGGAAACCTTCCCTGTAGGTCTGCAAGTCTGTAGGGCGCTTTCTTGGGTTTCTTTCATGCGATAGATCTTGAAGGACACCTTCCTTGCAGGTCTGTGGGTCTATAGGGTGCTTTCCTAGCTTCCTCCATGTGAAAGATCTTGGGGGACGCTTTCTGGGTATCCTCCATGTGAGAGTTCTTGGGGGACACCTTCTTTGTAGGTCTGTGGGCTTGTAAGGCGCTTACTTCATGGGGCTTGTTTCGTGTGAGAGATCTTGGGGGTTGCCTCCTTGCAGGTCCACGAGCCTGTAAGACACTTTCTTTCTTCAACTTCATAGTTCTAAGAAGCTATGAAGTCCTTCACTTTCCCTGCACCTTCAGGTTCATCAGATCGTGGTCTGCTTCCTTGATGGTTCAGGTATACATTTCTAACCCTGCCATTCTTTGATCTACTTTACTGAAGCACTCATCATTATTCATGCTCGCTAAAGTGGGGGAAAAATGTATAGGAGTGAATTTGCACCCCTTATGCAAATTCCCCCTTTTTCCTCTCCCCACTTTAGAAAACCAAGTTTGGAGGCTAAATTTTACATAAGCCCATTGCCTTCATTCCACTTGGCACCTATTTTGAGCATCGGTAGAGGAATTTTTGTTGGGGTCTCTTGTGTGACGTGTAGATGTCCGCACAAAGCGCTTACATCCCTGGCAGATTCCTACGGTTGGAGCTTGTAGAGGCATTACACTTCTCATTGGTAGTCGACTTGTAACGCCCTCTTCGGCTGACCAACCTAAATATGGTCATTTTCTTCATCTTTCCTTCAAATTCCCTCCTTCTACATGCATTTCAGATCTTCTAAGATTTCAACTCAGCTTCTATACACTCTCTTCCACTCAATTCTTGCATTCCCAAGCACTTTTAGCAACACTTTTACACTCCATAGCAGCAACAACTTCACTCCATCACTTTAGTAGAGCAAGTGTTGGACAACACCATTGCAACAGAGGCTTGAGTAATCTCATTTTCTCCCCCATTATCCTTGAGTGCTCTTGGTGGAGGTGGTAAGCTTCCCACTCCTCTCCTCTATTACTTTGTTGAGCAAGCACATTTACTATTTTGTAGTGTTTTAGTGTTATTTATTTTATTGCTTCCTTTATCATACTATTTCTCCATTATTGCTTTCTTGGCTATCTATGGAGGTGGAAACACCTAAACGAGGGTATGACTGAGGCAAGCCCCTATACAACCACCCAACAATTTTCCTCTTCTTTGTGTGTAGGTGGACGTGCTTCTGGGAGCTAGCTGGTGAATGAATTCCTTTGTGAGATCATTCTTGCAACCATAACTCTTATGTTTTTACTTTATCATATTATAGCATATTTTGTTTACTTCATAACATTGTTTTGGCCCTTTAGAAGTAGTTAGCTGTGTTTTTAGTTTTTTTTTCTAGAGTTTAGCCTTGTCTCTTTAGTCCTCTAGTCATACGAATGCCAATGCACTTGAGAGATGCATGTGCACCATGTTGTCGTCCCAGGACCGTGCTTTCATCCTTCGATACAGAGCTTCCTGAGGCATAGTGTTAAACCCAAAAACCATCTCACATAAACTCATTCTATATTTCGGGTCTGCAACGTGATTGAAGGACTTTATAGTTCTCATCATTCTCATGCCGCATTTCCCAACACCCTATTAAGCTGAGGTAAGTTAGGGAAGCTTTCCGCTCTTGGCTCTTCGTGACCTAGGGCCTTGAACATGGTTGGTGCCCCTCTCTTACAATAATTTTTTTTATGTTTTATATATTTTTCCTCTTTGTAATTACAAAGATCTAAAATTTACACATTACTCTTCTTTAAGATTAGGTTATAAAGCATTTTTTCATACCTTGCTTCCTTTCATTTGGTGTTAGAGCTTGGTCACCTTGAATTCTAGGTGTTGGATAAATAGTTTTATCTATTGACATTTTTTTAAGTGGGAGCTTGTGTATGATGGTTTTGATCTTAGTATAGGAATTGATGGAAAACACATCTACAATACAAATGAAAAAGAATTATTCCAAAATTTTGAGTTGTGGAAACTCAAAATGGAAGATATTCTCATAGAAAAATGTATGGGTTGCAATATTATATACGAATCCTACTACATTGATGTCACAATATGACTAATACTTGATAGATAGCAAGGTGAAGGGTCTTGTTAAACTCTATTTTACGTATTTAATATTGTTTAATATTAATAGAGAGACCACCACATCACTTATTTGAAAGAAATAAAGATATTTATATATAACTAAATATCTAGTTAACGAACTCAATTTGAGAAATAAGTTGTATACCCTTAGGATGGAGGAAAATGAATTTGTAGCCAACTCTTTGAATTCCTTCAATATGATAGTCACCTAGTTGGACTCTATTGGAGTATAAATGAAGGAAGGGGATCTTTGCATGACTTTTTCAATGTTATTTGCTAGATTAATGGGACCACCTTGTTATTGTTATGAAGAGAACTATCGCCAAGTTGAAAATAGATGAGGTGGTGGCATCATTATTTTATAAAGAGATGAAAAAAAAAGAAAGGATGCCTTAGTTGTTCATGGTAGATACAAAAAAAAAATGACAAGAAGAAGAACAAGCAAGAAAAAGATCTATATCTAAATTCTATGGGAGATTCAAGTCTCATAGTAAGTCCAACAAAAATTTTTGGAATTAAAATAAGACTGTCCATTTCAAAAGAGATTGTAAGGAGGATGAGAAACAAGAGAGAGAGAGAGAGAGAGATTATAACAAAAAATCAGAGAAATCCTCCTAGGATGATGGTGCTTCCTTTATTGTGAACTTTGCTACACGTGTATTAAAAGTGTGTGGTGAGATTGACTTAAGTAGACCTTTTCACCTAGCCTCACATGGGGATTGAGTAATAAAATATGAATACTATAATGGTGGGAAGGTCTAATTTGGAGATAATTCTCATTTAAAAAGTGTTCATCATGGGAGAGTCTTAATTTGATTCATTTATAGATAAGTGAATGAGATTGATGGTCTATTGTATTTCCCTAATATAGCATGAAATTTGCTTTATATGAGTAATTTAAATGATTCAAGTGTGCAAATTATTCATTTAGTGGAGGTTGAAATATGGTCAGAGGGGGCTATCGTGCTTAATAAGGATTTTTGGATAGGAACTTGGTTTCAAATAGATGCATGTATGGTTCATTTTGATAGTTACTCATTATTATAGTGAAGATATAGATAAAATCTTCACCTTCACAATTGGAACTAGTGGCAAAGAGGGTGTTCTACCCACTCTTGATGGTCATGGTTTTTGGGTACCCAAGGGTGATCATGCTTATTCTATATATAAAAGTATGTTATGGCACCATTGGATGGGTTAAATCATTGTTGAGGGGATAAATGATCATAAGCTTAAATTTATTTTTTATGTATATGTTATGTTTATGGAAAATAAAAGCATGCAAAGTTTAATTCTTGTTCTAATAAATATTCTAGAATATTAGAATTGACGCATTCTAATGTTTTTGGTCCTACCAATGTTCCTTTGATTTTAAAATCTATTTATTACATTTCATTCATTCACGATTACAATAGAATGACATGGGTATATTTCCTTATGATAAATTTGAAATCTTTAATTAGTTTTTAAATATTTTGAGGCTCTTGCAGAGAATCAAACTTGTACAAAGAATAATATTTTAGGAACTTATAATGCTAATGTGTTTTTATATTAGACTTTAATAATTTATACAAGGATCATGGAATAAAAATACATAAGACAACACCATCCACTTCTTAGTAGAATGAAATTGTATAAAAATTGAACATGGCATTGATGAATAGAGCTAGAAGTATGATTGGTGGGATCAAATTGGAATATAATTTTTGGTTAGAAGTGATTGTTACAACTTATTAAATCTTAAAGGGGTATCCTACATTATCCCTTGTTGATAAGACACTTATGGAGGTGCGATTGGGAAAATATTTTTCATTAAGATATCTTAATTTTTTTAGTTGTAATGCATATGCTCATGTGCCTAGTAAAAAGAGGTCAATATTGGAGAGCATAGATATATATGTATGTTCATTAGTTATGATATTTATGTGAAAGGATACAAGCTTTGAGATCCTTTGGATAAAATATTTATATATAATTAATTTGTTATGCTTAGTGAAGTGAAGCATTATTCCATTAGTTTTTAGCTAAAAAATGATGAAACGAAAGATTTAGCTCAACTAGACCCAAAGATCAAGAAAGTTAAACCAAAATCCCATGAAAGATTTGATGGCTTTAAGAGAGCTTAGATAGTTCAAAGAGTTATGAATAAAAGATATAACCTCTATCTTACTCATTAATGATATCCACCCAACATAGACAACAACCAAAAAAGTACTCCTGATTGAAGATATATTTTTTCTTTGATAATTATTAGTGATGTTTCTAGGATTATAAAGGAGGCTATGGGTATTACTAGTGTAGAATTTTGGAAACTAGGACCATGAATGAGGAGATAAATACATTTAAAAAATGACACATGAGACTTAGTACCTGTAAACGATGATTTTGGTTTACCCCTCACAATGCTTTGCTCCTCCTAGAGTTTTTCACCTAAAAGGAGAAAGGGGATTGAAAGGGGCTCCAAAATGCAAGGTTTTACACTCAAGACTAATGTTAATGAGATGTATTATGCCTAATTAAGATTTCCTAATGCTTTGATCTAAAATTGAAGTGATCTAATGATGCAAAACTATGAAAATGTGAAGTGCTAGAAAACACAATGTGATATGTAGAAATGCCTAAGAATGTAGCTAAATACTAAAATAATAGAACAAAATGAAAGAGATGCACCTAGAATTAGAAGTTTGATGTTGGGAGATTATGGAATCCTAAAAAAGTTGATTGGAATGTTGATCAGGACACTTAGGCCAGTCTAGGCGACTTAGTCCTAGTTTTGGGAAACTTTTCCAAAACAAGAATCTGTCAAATGGGTATCCAAAAATGTCAAAATCAGCTTTTAGGCCCAGAAGTGGGACTAATTCACCCCTGGTGGTGATTAGTCCTCTTGTAGATTTTGGGAAATTTGGGACAAAATCTTGTAGTCTTAGGTTTGCACTTCCTTTTTTGACAGTTGTATGTACTTGATTCTACAGAAAATGGGGCAGAAAGTCTCTCCAAGCTTGAAATAAGGTGATGTTGACTTGACTTTATGCACTTTTTAATCACTTTTCAACACCTATTGCTTGAAAAATCCGTATAAAAAAGTCACATGCAAAAGGGGAAAAATGGTTGAGGGTTAGAGAATAAGGGTTTTCCTTGGTCAAACCCCACTTTGGTAATCAAACCCTAAACAATGAAATGAGATGAAAAGAGAGTGATAAATAGATAACATGCAAATTTCATAGACTTACCACACCATTGATGCTAAAATCTAAAGATGTGCAATGAAGAACTCCAATAGCTTGACTTGATAATGCTTGATTTGCTTGAATGCATAATGAGTGCAAGAGATTGTAAGTGATTTGGAGATAGATGATTGTAGGAGATAGCAGATGTAAAATGAGGTGAAAAACCCTTATTTATACTTGATTTTACTAAAATTTCCTGAAAGTAACACATCACAGGCTGAACTCAAGGGTTAGAGGACAAAATATTGGTAGAAATTTAAAATAATTTTGAGTTTTGTGCCAAAAAGGACTAAGTCGCCCCTATGGGTGACTTGGTCCCACTTAAGCAATTTAAGTGGGTGTCAGGAATTTCGGGGCATTAAAAGTTGTCCAATGGGAATATCCTTAACAACACACTTGAAAAAGGATGAAAAGTGTATTAAGGGGTCATTTAGACATGAGAAAGGGTTGAATTAGTGAAATTAAGCCTAGAAAAGTGTGAAATCTTGTTACAATACTTTACAACATTTCAAAATAGGACTTAATAAGTGATAAAAAGGTGATTTTTAGGTGAATTGTAATGAATAGAGTCTAGAAAAGTGTAGAAATGTTTTACAACACTTCACAACACCTTCACAAGACATCATAATTTGAATTTTTAAGCCCTAATGTGAATGTTTTGACCGCATTACAACATTATGCCTAGGAAAAATCAAGCCAAAGCCCATTAGAAAGACTCAAGTGAGCATAAAAATGTCAACTATACATTTTTTGGTGACACATTAAGCCCCCACTTTAGTGAGAGTATGAACTTGCTTCAAACTTTTGCTAAAGTAGCCCAACATGCACATCGAGAGGGATCCTAATGTACTTATATTGGTAAGATGAAACAACAATAACCAAGAGGAATGATCAAGCCCCTAGGATCAAGATCTCATGGAAAACCAAACATAAGAACAAAATAGCACACATGATGATGAAAAAGAATGAAAGCTTTGATCGTCTATCCAGCTCATTGTGGATTAGATCTAGGTTGATTGCTTGAAAAAGAGAATGCGTACTCACTCTAGGGTGACAAAACTCATGGTGGTCCACCAGGTGAGAAGATCCAAAAAGGTAAGATACATACGCTAGTTGGTATGCACTCAAAAACACAAAGGTGGCTATGGGGAAAGTCGTGCCACTGGATGGGCTTCCTACTCAACCATATTAAAGTTATACCTCTTGAAAACTTTAACAAGGTTCCACAAAGGAAAATTTCAATTTGTGCTTCATGAGACAAGCAAAGCTTTGTATGCTTAGAACTCATGAACAAATGCAAAGGTACCACAGGAATGAAAGTTGTGTTATGTAAGGTGGCAAAAATGTAAAAAAAAATTAAAATGCAAAAAAAAGTCAAATGAAAAAGTGTAAAATGGAAAAGATGTTCAAAGGAGTCTTGTTAGGTTCATGCAAGGTCTATCACTTAGGGAACATTGAGTCTAATGTCTCCAAGAGAGGAAAAATCAAAGAATAGAATATCCACAACTTAGGTGATGCAGTGTATCACATCAGGCCACCAAGAGGAACGTAATATGCTAAGATAGATCACACTCATGAAAGACGTCACACCCAATGTCATCCACAAAGTGACAAACACATCGTGTAAAGTAACAAGGCTTCACTTAGAATGCAAGAATGCAAATGAAATGATGCCAATATATGCCTCCCACTTTAAATGAATTTCTACACACCGATCTATGAGCAATTACTTTAAAGTAGCAAAGGAAAAATGCAAAAAAGGAAAAACAAGACATGAGAGCCAACTCGGAAAGCCCTATGCCAAGTCATGTTTCCAAATAAGGCTGCTTCATGTAAACGAAAAAGAAAACAAAAGAAAGGGAGTTTCCCCCCAAAAAAGAACACACCAAACAAACAAGGGATGTATGGTTTTGGGGTCAGTATGTTCATTGTTGCAATGGTTTTATGAAAGAGCTCAGAACTATCATCATTCCCCAAAGCACACAGAACTAGAAGAATGACACAAAGAGAGCGAAAACAAAAGAAAGAAAAAAATCCATTTTGGGTCAACATGGAAGAAATGTTGGTCTCAATGCTTTGCATCGTCCCCAAAAGGAAAGCACAAGCGAAAAGAAAATAAAAAGGAAAAAGCAAAGGAAAAGATTTTGGGTCAACATGAAGGAGACATTTCGGTCTCAATGCCTTGCGTCATCCCCAAAAGGAAAACACAAGAAAAAGACAAAGTAAAAAGGAAAAAAGATTGATTGGGTCAACATGAAAGAGACATAGGACATCTCAATGCTTTGCGTCATCCCCAAAAGGAAAACACAAAACAAAAAGAAAAGGAAAATTCACAACATAGAGAAGAATAAAGGTACAAATAGAGGAAGTGTACAAAGAGAGAGAACATCAAACACACGATACAGGGGAACACGATATGTACATAAAAGAAAAACAAATATAAAAGGCTAGTAAGACAAATGCAAGTCATCTGCCTCCCAATCATGTTCAGTGTATTGCGAGGGTGGTTGACTGTCCAAAGGAAGAATTGCAAGTGTCGAACTAGGAGATGTACCAAGTTCTTCACTTGGTTGAGAAGATTTATCATTTAAGCTCATGGTAGATGAAAATAAAGAATTCAGATCGTTATGCACTTCTTCATCTATTTTTGCGATCTCCTTGTCATCATCATCATCAATATTGATTATGACGGGAGGACGAAGGGTTATTTCTAAGGAAGGATGTATCAAAAGTTGTGGTTGTTGGATTTTTTCATGTTGTTGTGAGGGATGGACTATACTATCTTGTGGCAGGTCAGGAGGAAGAGAGTGATCATCTATTGCTTCCGTCAAAGGCATAAGTTGATTTTCTTTGTTATTTCCATTTTGCATTTGATGAGCAAGGAGACGACAACAATGCCTACACTCTTTAGCACTGCGGTTTCGTTTAATTTTGTTTTAAAGTTGTTGAGGTGTAAGAGTGGTTTGATCCATCATAGGTTCCTTATCTTCTTGAGGGGGAAGAATGGGAGGAGTTGAAGAAGATGGGTCAATCACTTTCTCTTTAGCTTTATAAACTTGTTTAATGCGGGGAGGTATTACAAGGTTTGGTTTATTTTCTCTTGGACATTTAAATGATGGAGGTGAAGTGTCTACAGTTGGGTGCTCATGAGGGTGTATGGTTTGTTCAATGTCGGACTTGGGTTGAAGCATGGTTTTCATCTAAAATAGGAGGAGTGGCAGTGGATGGGGATATGTTACGAAGAGACAACTCGGCTATTCTCTTGGCTTTGAATTTTTGGTAGGCTATGAAAAAGAAATCTTTTCGAGGGGTGATGGGTTTCATAGGTTCAGTCCAAAAGGATTCTAAGGAAAAATTACCTTTACAGGATAATGGATTAAAGCCACAATGGTGTACAGTAAATATTTCATTGTCATGTGGAAACTTTAAACAATTGTGAATAGCTAAGGGGACTGCTTTCATCGAGCAGAGCCAAGGATGACCCAGCCGTAGACGAAATTGGTCCGATTGTGGAATAATATAAAATGTTACTGTTGTCAAACAGATTGCACCCGAACGATTGAATAATTAAATTCAGTAATCTGTTGAAACATTGGATCAAACTCAGGTTGTGGGTGACCTATAATGAGATCGAACCTCCAGATTCTAGGCTAGCTTCTTGTATGATTCTTGAATTAATAACTGGTAACTTGCTTGGAAAAGGGATAGAAGTATGTAAAAATGCACAAAAAACTATAATTTAAAGGTGATGCACCTGATTGGAAATCTAATTGCAACCTAACTCACAAATAATCACTCAGCACTTTAATTCACACAACCTGATTTGATAGCTCAATCACCTAAATGCTTTAAACAGAGGCTTTGATTTAATGCAATATTGAGGGAAAACGAGGTTTTCACAACTAAATTGATTAATCAATTACATGCACATGTATAACCAGTGAACTTAAACTAAATTACATACAGATATGTGAGAAAGACAGAAAAATCAGAGATTTCAGAACTGAAAACACAGTAATTTTTTGATAAAATTCCTCACAATAACGATGCCTGAAATCTATACTTAGGCAAACTCAAAAATACTTAAAATTAAAAGGAATCCTTTGCAAATCACAAACTAATGAACCTGTAAAATGCTGTTGTATTAATATGAAAATTGAATGTTGAGTTACATGACAATTCACTTCACAAAATGCAAAGGCTGAATAACAAGAACTAGAGGAAAAAGATAAACTTTTTCCAATATATACAATGAGAACACACTCCAAAGTGCATGAACCTCAAATTGAAAGTGAAATTCAGTGAGAAAATGATAACTCCAAAGAAAATCCAGAGCAAAATAAAATATCTCCAAGAGAAGAGCTCAAACTCATGCAAAAATGAGTGAACTCAATCTCAAACTCGCAGTCATAATGTGTACAACTGATTTGTAACTCCAACTAGCTCCAAAATGTATGAAAATAGCACTGAAAGAGATCTGAAAGTGAAAAATATCTTCCTCGAATGCCTCTCACGAGCAAAAATAAAAAGTCTCAAAAAATGGCCCGCAATTGAAGTGAAATGAAATCCATATGCTGCAAACTCCAACTCATGTCATGCATAATCAAAATATCTCCAAAACTAATACATAATTGAAGCAAAGTGAAAGGAAACTCCATATTCTGCATGAATTCAATCTAACTGAACCTTGAAGCTCTACTTGTGCATTTTTTTTTAAAAATATATTCCCTCTTCATGCACAACCTATACTCATCATTTGATATTCAATATCATTCTTCATAGCATATAATATAATGCAAAATTATGCATTATTTACCTTAGTCGGCCACCATGCATATTATAAATATTTCAATAGTAATTGACCATATTGATAATAGTTGACCACATCCACATTATTGATGATTATTTTGACTCTAAGCCATGGGCAGAATGATAGAATGATAATTGATAATGATTTTTTTAAAAACAATCATCAAAACTTTCAACTTAGGGCAAACAAACAAAAGCAAGGAAACCATAAAATGCATTCTCATTCGCACTTTGACTTTGGAGAAGAAACTTCAGGAAGAAGTTGGCTGCCATATTGCTTGGGATTTGTAGTTCGACCTGCACCATTTGTGGATATTTCTGAGTGATTTCTTTGAAAGTTTCTACAAAACCCATGGTAAGTCTGATTTTTCATAAGAACGACCATTCCTTACCATTTTGAATCATCTTTTGGCTTATACAACTGCGGCCATGACTCATTTCTCATATATTTTGTGCTATTCTCTCTTTCCCTGTTGATTTCTACTGCTAGCTCTGGCTGCCATGAGAGAAGAAATGTTGCAAAAATAACTTGAGTTTTATGGCTATCAACCTCCCTATGAATTATTTCTGCATTAAGGGACAAGGTAAGTCTAAATTTAAGCTATTTCATGGCTTTTTACTCTATTTCTGAAACAAATCTCAGCCTAAAGGCCATGACCATGCACATTTTCTAATATATTTTGTGTCTTCACTTGTTATGGGCCGCCATTGAAGAGCTTGAGCCTTTTGTATATATTCCTGTTGTTGTGCAAGCTCGACTTATGCGTTTTGAAGCTCAAAAAGAGCTCATTCATGGGCTTTGTTTATTCTCCTTCAGGTGCATGATAGTAAGTTTCATTTTTTTCCTTTATTTCTTTGTTGAAATACAAGCTTTTGGAAACTTTTCCTGTATAAAGTGAGTTGATAGATCTTTTATAAATAAAAGAAAATCTCCAAGCCACCATGAAATCTCTGTATGTTGACCTTTCTCTGTGTGTTGTTTGTCAATACTGGCTGTGGCTATACATTATCTTCATCTGGGTATCTGCAATTCATTGTATTTTGTATTTTGAGAGCAAACCCTCATGGCTGTAAGAATAAAACATGCTAGATCTGGGTTTTCTTTTCCTTGAAACATGAAGAAAAAAATTATATATTTCAACTCTATTAGTTGAGAAAATTTCCATCTTTCACCTTGGTTCTTTGTCAATGGCGTAACCCATGAGATTTTTTATTTGTGCTGTAAATGCAACGCGGGTCATGGTATTTCTTCATCTGGGTATCTTGTTTATCAACTAGAATACTATTTCATTCCTAGCAGAAATAAGGCAGAAACTTAAGGGTTTGGCTTCTATTTTCAGTAAAAATGGAATATATGCTCATTATACATATTAACAATTTCACACCTATCATTTATCCTTATTTCCATGCATTGAAAGGTTCATAAACAATGCAATAATGAGTGGACTTTGTCCTCATTCATTGCTGACTCACATGTATAATCATGGAAGGTGACTGCCATCAAACATATTTCCCTGACCGTTCCTCGTGATCTTAGCTTATAGATCCTGATCAGACTATTTATGATATGAACTATTGACTTATTCAATGAAAGGCTGAACCTGCATTCAAATCTTCAAAACTGCTATTTCTCATAGTAGTTAATGAATGAACTATAACTTGACCATTGTATTTTTGTTACTACCAAGTTACATGCCTTACAAATTTTGTAGAAGCATATCTGGAAGTCTCCTTGGTATGGACAACCAATGCAAATATAAGTAATGAATGTATGATAAAACTTTTCTTCAAATTGTTAGCAGTAGCAACATTATTATTATGTTATGCACTTGATTCTCTGTAATTCCATTAACTCTTTGCAAAAAACACCATATTTCTTTTGCACACGTGACTGTTTCCTTTATGATATTATCATCTGGTACTTGAAACATGTATGCCTGTAGATACTTGTTTGTATTCTCCATACCTTTTAAATGTTGTCTAAGCCATATTTTGCTGCTTTTTTGTTGAAAACAAATCTGTCTATTTGTCAAATCCTTGATTCTTTTGATGATGACTCTTGTTGATGATTTGCAATGCAATGCAAAATTTGGGAATGTTGCTCTCATTATGATGTTGAAGTTAATATGTTCTTTTGAATCTTCTATAGACTGTGTATGTACCTTGGAGTTGTAAGAAACAATTGAATTGCTTGAGTGCTCTACTTTCCCTTCAGTATAAAGGGGCTCAACGCCTCATCAAAATGTGAATATAAATGAAAGGAAGAGCTAGAACAAGAGATGATAAATGCAATCAATGATCTCTTAATATATTTCCTTAATTGTTCCTTTGAATGATAAGCAAAAGATAATTGCTCAATCTATTTTACCATGCCATTAGACTACTTGATGACAGTCCTAGATGATGACTGTTTCTTTGATGCTTAAATAACTCTCATATATGAACATTGAATGAGAAAAAACCTTATGATATGTCAGGCTCAACCCTTGTGGGAGCCCGTTTTACTCCACATATCTGATAAGATGATCACAAACATGATGAACCTGTTCCTGCACATTGAAACTGTGGACATCAAATCTGCAAATGGTTAACAATTTTAATATAATTTCATCATGTTAGTCCTTTGCAAAACATTAGATTTGAAATCCTTATGAAATACTTGACTATAATGAAACATGCAAATTAGATAAACAAAGATGATCAAATGTAAGCATATAAAAGCATAGTCAAAACTCTATTCCATAGTGGATTGGTGTCACATGTGCTAGTGACCCTTTCCCAATCCTTGATCAAAGCTTAAAATGAAAATGTTATGAAGATGGTGGAGTGATGATGAACAAGATCAAATCTCAAATGAAGAGAGTAACCTTGCATAAAATTGTGGAGGTTGTGAAGGATTTGCTCAAAGATGAAGCTTGTATTTAAAGATTTTCAAATGCTAAGTGTTGAAAATGGACCAATGTGGGACTAAGATTAAGCCAATGAGTTGAGGACACTTGTCATCATGTGAGTGGTTGATGCATGTGCAAGATTTGGGAAGAGTGCCCATGAGAGGGAAAATTTGAATTCAAATTTTGCAATGAATGCTGAGTTTGACCTTTGGAAGGGGACATGTAAGAGACATGTAAGGCCTCATAAATGCTTTGTTGGGTGTACATGTCCACTTGGGGGGAGATTCAAACTTGGAGAATATTCTTCTTTTATGCCAAGTTGAAAATAAAGATTTTGATAAATCAATTAAATACAATTTCATGTGCAAGTGGCCAAATCTAGAGAATGTAAGTGGTTGAGTTTAGCATTAGATCATGATTAATTAGCTAGGATGATGATTAGGTTGATTTGACCACTTTGACTTGATTTAGGGATTTAAATCAAATCAAAGGGAGATGAATGATGCTCTAAGATTTAATTAAATAAATGATTGATTTATTTAATCAAAGAGATGATGATAGGATCAATTTTGATTTATTTGATTTAAGCTGGTGACTTTAGGAGATTGACAAATAAACTTGATTTATTTATTTGATGAGCGAATATGATGCATAATGTCAATTTGGCGTGTCTACAGAAACAAACAAGTTAGCAAAAATAATCGAAGCTGAAAGCTTCCATTGAGTTTTGTGTTCCTTGATTATCAGCCTTTGTAACTCAATCATCTGGTGAATGCCTGATTGAATGTAAATTACATTCCTGTTGGTAGCGTAGGCATAAAGTAGAATGTAATTCATCATTTCTTAGAGTACATCTCTAACATCATCTTTTTACAATTTTGCAAGTTCATAGAGTGTGAAATCGAGGTTGCAGCTTGGAGACACGACAATTGAAGACATCAAGTGAAAGTGATTCATCATCATAGGCAATGATGAATTGCTTCTCTTCTTTGTGTTTATGTTATCTTTAGTAGTGTAGCTTGTATTGAATCTTGTATTCATTATTTTATTATCATAATCAAATTCAATTACTCTCGCGGCTTGTGTGAGATTTTAGTGTTTTTATAAAATGAATAAAAAGCATTATTATGCAAATTTCCAATTTTCTGTTTCAAATACTTGCACAATAAAATTGTAATTCAAATGTAATCTGATCTTTATGATGAACAATGAATACTTTAGTAGCAAAACTTGAAAATTTCTGTACCTATCAATGATGAATTCGATTCAGCTCTGCCTATTTGAACTCATAGTGAAAAATTGGTAACAATTATATTTTTGAGAACTTATTTCTTGTGTGTATTAATGTAACTTTTTTTATGTTATTTTTCATATGGTATTTATTTTTCTAGTATTTTCTCTTTTAGTCTCCTCTTTTTTTCAATCCTTGGTTATTTTCCATTTTTTCTATTCTTCTTGCATTTTCCTTTATCCTTATCATCTTAGCCTTATTTGCACTATCTTAGTCTACCTTTCCCGCCCGATCTTTGATATCTACCCTAAATACCATGGCCTCCTCTTCTTCATCCTCTATATATGTTAATTTATTTGAACCTATTTTTTTCATAAATTATTTCCAATAATCAATAGGAATACTTCTCCATGAATACATGGCAATATTTTCTCTACATTTTCTTCCTTACAATAGATCCAAATTTCTCTCTTTCTTGGAATTAATTACTCTCATCATATTAATAATACTAATACATACTCTCTTGTTTTCTTGATTCCTAGCCACTTACTCTCACTCAAATTTCTAATTTATATGATATTAATCTATCCATACACTCCATTCCTAAGATCATAGAATAAGTTATTTTCAAAAATATTTTGGTGGAATTATGATTGGGCCAAAAACTATAAATCAAGACAATAGTTCTTACACACCACAAACAGCTCACATAAAGGATATAGATCAAGATTTTATACTAGAGTAGAATTCACATTTGATGTTGTATTCATTAGATGGAAAAGTTCACCATATAGAAGATGGTATACAAAATATGTAGTCTAAAATAAAAGGAAAAATGACAAGTTCCAAATCTGAAATGAAAGGCATAGTGAATAGCATCAAGTTTGAATTAATTTTTCATCACTCCATCCCCTTTCTCTCCCTACCACTCTCTTCCTTCATTCTTCTCTATCTATCTATCTCTCCACCCCTCCCCCTCTCCCTCTCCTCATATCTTTCTATATATCTCTTACCATTTCTTTATGTTTCTCTCTCTCTCACTTTTTATCTCTCCCTCTCCCTATACATTATTAGATCAAAATATCCTTAATATGAACAAATTATGACACATGTGCGTAGTGAATTGGATATTTGTGTGCCTTCAAAATATCCTTATAAATAAAGTATGACACATGTTCCAAGAAATCACATCCATTAAGGCCCTAAACTACTTTCATAAGAATCACCATCCTCAATTCATAAGGAATAAATATTAAAGGAGTAATCTTGGCTTTGAGAATTGAGTCAAAGTGTTGTCCTCATAATGTCACATGCTAAAAAATGTAATTTTCATGCTATTATAGGACTTTCATGCTTTAATATGGTTACAAGAACCTTGATTAACACCATGGAGAGATCTAAGAGTTATTATTTTAATTCATATTACCTCTTTTAAAACTCATTATACACCTTCAAAATGATCACCAAACCTTGGATGGGTGTTAAGAAATGAATATTACCAAATGAAAAGCCATGAGAAGGCTGCCCTCAATTGCAAAAAAATTATAAAAATCATGGGGAAACCACAATAACTCATTATTAAAGTGAATAAATAATTATAAAACTTAATATTTTCAATTTCCTAGGGTAGTCCAAATTGAAACCTAGTAGATGGTGTCATTAGGCCACAAAAATGAGAAAAATGAATCAAATAAGATAGACTTTGCACTATCAAAAAGAGGGTTGTTAGTAATCTATAAATTAATGCTAAGTTTACATTGGACCATTAGGGTCATGTCATTTTAGATCATTGAATTGTAGAGACATTTGATCCTCAAATCATCATCAAACAAATATATAAAACATGAATAGGCTTTTTGCATGTCAAGGATGATATGAAACTCCTCTAAAATGCATTTGTTTTGAGTTACTCTTACCTCTAGAAGCTCACTTTTTTTTTCTTACAAGATGTTTTGTTTCACATGGGAATTGAAGTTAATATATTTTGACTAAAAATGAATACAATGAAATGAGTCATCATGTACTAATTATGTCACCACATATCATGTAATCATCCAATGATGAATCTTTGTTTAAATGGTGCATATGGATGCATATTTAGGAAAAAAACATTACAAAATATTTATTAAGTAAAAATAGAAAAGATAGCTAATTTTCCTTCAATTTTAAATAATATCTACACCAAGATAGATCTATAAGATTGTACAATGTGTAGATGGGTAATTTTGAAATGTGGGGATTCAGGTTTTCAAGGGAGTTGCAATAGAGGCAAAACTAGCATTGGGAATAATGGATGGTTCATAGAGTGCAATGAGGCCATGTAATCCTTGAGATTTGTAGTTTGCAGACTTTGGTCGCTTGTTTTCTTCTTCATGGTTATGTGTTTCAAGTCAAAAATTAGGCTGCAATACTTTGAATTAACACTATGATATGTAGCACATGAATTATGTTGACAAGGTGGCATCCACAAAAGGTAGAAAGATAAAGAGAACGTACCTTAAACTCTGGGATTCAATTTCACCAATTTTACAATGTTATTTAGTTTATTTTAGATTGACAATCGTCTAAAATTTGAGTTTTTTGTCGATTTCCTTGGTATTCAAAGTTAAATTCTATATCAATATAATAGAATTGGTAAAAAATATGAAATCGATGTTTGTATATTATCAAGTTAGAATAAGAAACATGATAATTGTCATTCCAACATTAGGAACATGAAAATATTAGTTCATAGAATCAAATTTGGTCTAAAACATGCAATTTAGTTCTTCTATATTGAAAAATAAAAAAGGTGGTGGAATTGTTAAACAATGATTGATATTTTTTCAACACCATAAAAAGTGCATTTTGTATGTCAGATAAAGCATAGATTGTAGAGAAAAATAGAGAATGTGGGTCCTAAATCATGGGATGGACATGCCCCTTTACCATTTTTTTGGGATTCCAACAAACATGCTCATGTTATAACATGAGTATATTATAACATGCACTGAGAATTTCAATAATGAGAGAGAGACGTCTAGAGATAGGTGTATCAAGGGAAAAAGAGGTAGAGAGAGAATTAGATAAAGGGAGAGAGTGAGTGAGAGAGGGAGTTAGAGAGAGGTAGAAAAAGAGAGGGGTAGAGAGATATAAGTCTAGAGAGATTTATAAATAAGGACAAAGATAAAGGGAATGAAGGAGGGAGGGAGAGGTAAAGATATAGGTATAGTTCTATGGAGAGAGTGTGAGATAGAGGTAGAGAAAGGGAGAGATAGGGAGGGAAGGAGAGAGGTAGAATTATCCAGAGAGATAGAGAGAGATGTGAGATAGGGAAAAGTAGAGAAGGATGGAGAGGTAGAGAGATTGTTCTAGAGAGGGAAAGAGATCATTTTTCCTTCGCACAAATGCGAGCACATTATAACATGCTCATCTTATTATTTTCTTTGGGTATTTCCAACCTAAAGGGTTGGTCCTACATGCCAATGCACACATGCATATTTTTTGCAAATTCTAAAAACTTATATTCTTGAGCGTGTTGTCTAGATCAAGTTTGCATGTTTTTCAATGTTAATTTAAAAAATTAACATAGTACCATTGAACTCTCTCTTAGATTTCTAACCATGTAATTTTTTCTAAGTTTCAATTATGTTAAGGTTTTGATCTTTAATTTATTTTTCTAGTGTTCCCATTTTTTTGTCAAAAACCTACATGTGATATTTTTGGTTTCATTTTTTACCCATGATTCATCAAAATTTGAAATAATTTACATTTTTACAAACTAGACTCTATTCTATATACATTCAAATTTATGGGGAGCATGCTCAATTTTTTGTTTTTCAGAATGTTTCCACTTTTAAAATTAGTAAAAAATCATATTGTAGTGTAGAAAAATGTATCCCTTTACATTTTCACACTTAATTTGGGAATGATTAACATTAAAAAGGACCTAATGTTGCCTTGATCTAGTGTTGTAATGTTTTTTACACATTCACATTAGGTTTAGGGCCCTTTTAAGCTAAATAGACCTAGTTTTGCTTTAATTTAGTGTTGTAAAGTGTATTTATTTACACCTTCACATTAAGTTTTGGGCCCTCTTGTCTTTATGACCTTCATATCATCATTAATAGGCCCCTAAGACCCTTTATTATGCATCCCAAGGCTTATTTCAGTCAAGATCCCAACATAATCAACAAATACACTTAATATCTTAATCCCCTGACATTTCCTCTACCCAAAAAGGCCTAGTGGGACCCATATGCCACCTTGGGTGTATGAGTCCATCCAGATGGGACCTATACACCACCTTGGGTGTATGAGTCCCTTTTGGCCCATTTTTTAGGCTTTTGAGCGAGAAATCAAGGTTTTGAATTCAAATTTCATGTATGTCGACATTTGGGATCTAATAAATGGTAAGTTAGATGGAATGCCTATATAAAAAGGTTTAAAAATATTATTTCACCTAAGAAATCATAATATTAACTAAGCAATCAAGATTCAAGCATCCTAAGACTTCACAAGAGTATTCAAGAGCATTTCTAAGGCATTCAAGGGAAGATTTCTTCATCATTTGTTGCAACAATTCAAGGTCCACTATCATGTCAAGGGCATAATGCATCAAGCATGTTGTTGAGCTAGTGTTGTGATGTAGCATTCAAGATCAAAGTTGAGCATTGTTTCATATCCAAGTCAAGATCAAGATCTACATTCTTCATGGCCACTTCATGTTAGATTGCAAACCTACAAATTTTCAAGACATCATTCAAGGTATCATTGCTCATGTTTCATATTTCATGTTTCATTGTTTCATCACAAGGTCTAATTACCTAAATGCGGTTTGACCAAGGTAAACCCTTATTTCCTATCAATCAACAAGTTTTTCTCTCTCTACATGTGTGATTATAGATCTAGGTGTTTTGGAGCTTGAGGATATTTTGAAGACAAATTTGCAAGATTGAAGAAAGTTGTCAAAGTTGTATCCTTACAAGTGCAAGATTACAAAAAGTCATCTCCAGGTTGCAATTCGGTGTTTCTGACTCAGAGATTTGACAGGAGAGAAGCTACAAGAGATCACCAAAGAATACCAGAATTTCAGCCAAACCCTAATACAGGGATTAAATTTCCACCTTGGGCATATGAGTCCTAGTACTACCTTTTTCGAGGTTTCAGGAGATTCAGATCAGTCCCTAAGAGATTCCAGTTTCTACACAAAAACCCTAGTCTGGGACTAAATCACCCAAACTGGTGTATGAGTCCCAATGAGCATTAAAGATCAAAATTTTAGTGTTTCAGAGCTTGTTTTGATCACATCTTTCTTCCAAGTACCCCTCTCCTCATTCTCAGTTTGTTATTTTGTATTTCAGTTTCATACTTCTATGTCATATAGTTAGGTTTTCACATTGCATTCATCTCTTTCTTTCCAAGCTTTTTCTTGGTGGTGTGTAGTGTAGAAAAAAGTAACCCTTTTTCACACTTAATTTGGGAATAAGTGACATAAAGTTAACCTAATAATGCCTTGATTTGGCATTGTAATGTGTTGTACACATTCAAATTGAATCTAGGGCCCCTTTTAACAAAATGTACTTAAATTGTATCTTATTTAGGGTGTTGTAAAGTGTTGTATTACACTTTCGCACTTATCTAGGGTTTAATTAATTAATTATCGTTAATTAAGCTTAACTGGCCCCTTTAATTCAAATTTAAGCCTTATTAATGACACTTTTCGAAGGATTTATCCCGACACCCAACAATGATATTGCATGACATTTAATTTGGAAATTTTGAGGTCCTAAAAAATGGTGCTAGAACCCATTCTCCTTTAGTGGCGAATGGGTCCTCTCCACATAGGACACCCCTTTCTTTGCATTTTTGAGGTGGGTTTTTTTATGTTATTTCATCCCCCCGAAGCATGGTCCTAGAAAGTTGTGTTAGGACCCATTTGCCTTTAGTGGCGAATGGGTCCTCCTCACATTGGACACCCCTTTTTGAACTTAATTTTGGTGGGATCATATTGATTTTGAATCCTAAATTTGATGTCGGCTTGAATTATTTGAATTTCGGGGTTAATTGTTAGATTTACTATAAATATAAGATTAATTCACATAGTTTCATCTAAGAATGATTATGAAAGCATCCTAAGAGTTCACAAGAGCATTATAGAGCACTTCTAGAACATTTTTAAAGGCATTCAAAGGTAGATTATCAAGATTTTTATTGCAGCTGTGATATCCAAATGTTTTACCTATTCTAAGCAACTAAAATGCAATGGAAAAACACAAAAACACCTCAAGATTAGCCTAAGAAATTTGTTAATGCAAAGAGAAAAAGTGTAAAATGATTGCAAGTGGTTATACCTTCCCTTTGTAGCTGAAACTCTTGGGTTGGCCCTTGATTTTGATTTGCTTTGTATGCTCCTTGGATGGCTCTAGATGTGGCTAAATACAAGATTTAACTATTGATTGGATGCAAATGCAAGTAGATAAATTGGATGGCTAGATGAGTGCACAAAATGACAACATTTAGTTGCAAAATGACTAAGTGTTCTCAATGCCTTAGAGGAGGGGGTATTTATAGAAGAATTTGAATTCTCTAGAGAATTCAATGGTTGAGATTTATCCAACAAGGCCAAGATGAAGGGCTAAGGTGAGTTGAGGACTCACAAGCCCTCACATTTGACATGTGGAATGTGAAGTGGCTAAGGGTGAGATGATGTGTAGGTGATGTGGAAGGAGAGTACATAATGTGGAGGAAGGACATGCCTTGGAAGTACATTGGGAGATGAGAAGATTCTTTGAGGAATAAATGTGAATTAAAAATTCACATGCTTGGGAGAATCTAGTGGATAAGAGAGGGTCTCCAAAAAGGTGGGAGTTTGTCACATGTGACTTGATGTGACAAGTCAAAGATTCTAGAAGATGCATGGGAAAAGGGATTCTAGAGGAATAAAATGTGAATTAAAAATTCACATGGGGAAGAGGGGAACCTAGGGTGAATAAAAAGGAATTAAAAATTCCTTGGGGATGGGGAGAGTTGACTAAGGTACTAATTAGGTTTAACTAATTAGTAATTAAAGGATAATTAAGGGTTAATGAGGATTAGAAGCCAACTTGCAAAAGTTGGAGGATGTGACACATCCTAATCAAGGATTATGCATGTGCATAGATCCTTAATGCAAAGATTAGGAGATGGACTAGGATTAGATGAAAATGACATGTGAGGGATTAAATAAATGTAATATTTATTTAATTCATTTGATGAAAAGGGGATTAAGGAGGGTAAGGTATTTAATTATTAATTAAATACCTTAGGGATTTGGCAGAATTAAGGATATTAATTAAATAATAGTAATATTACTTAATTAATTCAGATAAGAGGATGTTTAGATGAAAAGTGATAAATTTGGATAAATTAAGTGTCCAAATTTAGGTGTCTACATTGCCCCTCTTTGAGATGATGTTACAAAGTAGCATCATTTCAAAGAATATTAAAACATAGAACCCGGAAGAAGATGGTTAGATTGGAAAAGATGCCCCAGTCATTCAAAGGAAGGAAAAAAAAATGATGGGGGTTAAGATTAAGATTAGGGATTGAGGATTCCTCCTCGAGAGGACATATGGGGTCAAGAGAACATGGATGTGCTCTCGAAATGGATGAGATGATGAAATGGGAGATGGGGAAGAGGATGCAAAGGGATGGATATGAAAGGATGAAAAGGCGCTAGTTGGTTGGGAAGCACAAATGAATGCAAGGATGAAGATAATGTTGCCCCAGTCAAGCTACAAGAGAAAACGGGTGGATGATGGATGGAGTGTCGTTGATGAGGGAATGATATAACATGAGGATAGGGAAGGATACATTCTGATGAGTGATGATGAAAGTGTTGTTGATGAGGGAAGGATACATTCCAAAACAACACGAGGATAGGGAAGGATACATCTCGATAAAAGGGGGTGTTGATGAGGGAAGGATACATCCCAAAACAGCACCAAAGGATAGGGAAGAATACATCCCAATGATGAGAATGATTGGATCGAGGCTTGTAACAAGACTGGGAACAAGACCAAGGATATGAATAGATGATTCGGGCTAAATGGAATGGATGGGGATTGGATAGAGATGTGAGATAAGGATGAAGGATGAATGGATGGGGGGATTTTGATAGATGAGAGGATGGGGGATACATGCAAGACGATAGAAATGAAATGCAATCCTAATGCAATTTTCCATCTTCGGAGCACTGATTTTTGCTATAGCATAAGACACCAAGTGCCAGGGTATGTGGAACCAAGGCATATTAGTGTCTAATGCATAAAAAAAACACAACAAACAAGAAGGCTATCCCAACACCCCAAAGTCACAAAGACCTTGATCAGGCCAGGTATTGGAATAACCACAAGCACATGAGGATGCCCTAGTGTAACACAAGACCACAAGGATCTTGGTGGGTACTACATGGGACAACCAAGAAGACACAAACAAACAAAAGATCAAGATATGCCCCTATGTGTACCAGTCAAATCACACCATGATATGATGGATCAAGGCGGGCTTGCCAAGTGGTGATAGGGAGCTCAAATGATAAACAAAAGCCAAAAGCATCAAAAGATCACAATAAAATTCAAATGTCCTTTGCCATAGGATCAAGGGGGTGGATGGGATTGATGCGGTCAGTTAGGAATGATGCATCCTATTAAGACTGATGATGGTTACTAAACTAAAAGATCTATATGACAGGGTATTCAAAATTGATTGGATCTCATGATACGAGTGGATCTCATTTGTTAAGAACCAGCTAGATAAGGCCATAGCTTGATGACACGACACAAGGAAGACAAGACATGAGACTGACACACCCTAAAGACCTAGGGGGCTCGGGGGCCGATCAAAGATTAGCCTTGCCTACATGAAAGCGCAGAGCCCTCATAGTTCGAGAAAAGGCTGACGATTGACCAAGATGGAGACCTCGATGGATGATAAAGATAGGATGGAGAAAAGGAGAAAAGTGGACAATGGCGATCGATGATAGACAACACAAGGGTAGAAAGACTGATGCTAGATGATAGAGGAGCCTCGAGGGCGGATCAAGTGATTGACCTTGCCTACATGAAAGCACAGGGGAAACGTAGTTCGACAAAAGACCAAAGATAAATGATGGATAAAGGATGATGATAGAATAAGTGGATAAAAAGATGGGACCAATATGATGAGATAGGATAGACCTGTTGGATTGGATAGGATGATGACGATCACATAAAGCTCAGGGATGGGATAGTTATCCAAATCATTAAATTGACTTGGGAGGATGATATGATAGATAGATGAGTGATGAAAAGTGACAGGGGATTGGAAAGATGTGCAAGAGAAGTAGGAGTGATGATGATTAGATAAATAGAATTGGGTTGCTTGGAGGGAGGCCTATAGCTAGATACCAATGACAAGGGATTGTGAGATGGGATGAGGGTAAAGATGAAAGAATGGATAGAGAGATAGGGATGGGGGATGGAAGACATTGTTTGAATGGATAGGAAGATAAGGATTGGGAGATGAAAGGGATGCTAGGATAGATGGATAGGAAGATAAGGATGGGGAGTTGGAAGGGATGTCATGATAGATGGATAGGGAGATGAAGGGATGTTATGATAAATGATGTCTCCAAGGACTATGTTACAAAGGAAGTAGATGCCCCCACTCTAGATATGTCATGTATGATGATGCATGAGGGATGGAAGATGAGTGGATGGGAAGATAAAGGAGATAACTAGAAGAGGATAGGATGAGTGATATGGATGAAGGGAATGTATATAAAGCATGCATAGATAGGTGCCCTTGTTTTGATCGAGATCACAAGAAGGATGGAGGTATGGGAGATAAATGGGATATGATTGTAGGATGTGGAAGATAGGTGGGTGGTGCAGGAGCACCTGCCAAGGTGCCAGAGTACAAGCATATTTTTGATGTATTATTTTTAAATATTTTCCTTTTTGTTGTGTATGGTCTTTAACACTTTTAGCTTGTGTTGGAGGACCTTTTGGTTCATTTGGGAAAAGTTAAATAAATTGGGAAAACTATTGGTGGGCGTTTCCTAAGCTTTTGAAAAAAATTGGAAAACAGACTGTGTTTTCAAACAGTAAACTTTTAGCCATTCTTAGGCCAAGAATGGAAACCTAACCATTTCCAAGGCTTTTTAAAAGTGTTTTCCCAACTTTTGAAGGTGGTGGAAGGAATTTTGGTGTGGCAGTTTCATGAGAGCAAGGAAAAAACAGTGTTTTTGTGTTGAAAAATACAAAATTTTCTGATTCTTGCGTTGGAAATAGCAAATAGATGATTTAAATAAAGCATTTAATGATTTTATAGCATGTAGAGGATCATTCTAAAGTTTTGTATTGGCCTTTTCAGGCAACTTTTCCATTGTTGTTTTCATTTTGTAATTTCTGTGTGTTTTCTTTTAGTTTTGTTTGACTGGTAAAAATAAAAAAATGGAGTTTTGAGTTTGTTTCCTATCCGTACCAGGCAGTATGGGTGTGGTGGAAGCAAGAAAAAACTCCATCTTTGTATATAATGTAAATATCAGTGTCTTTATGAGTCATGAAAGCAAGATGAAGAGCTTTTCCTAGGCGAGCTTGTGTTGCCCGGTTAGGGAAAGACTGTGAGATGTTAACTCTAATGTGATAGGGGTGTTAAAATTTGTGTTGTAGTAGTGTGGGAAGTGATTGCAGGAGGCCTCACCAAGCTTGGCAAGAAGGTAGTAGCTTTGTTTGATCATCTGGAGGCTAGAAGTTGCAAACTGTCCAAGAAAAAGGCTTAAAAAGCCCTAAATTCCTCAAGAATAGAGACAACCCTGTGTACGGCCTGAGAAAGGCTGAAACCACTAGAATATTGAAGTGGCACAAATTTGAGTCAAGGTCCTTTCTTTGAGATTAGGGTGTTCTTGCAGCAGGAAGGAGTAATAAACGTTTTTCTTGTTTGGAGGAGGCCTAATTCTTGTAGCCTACCCAAACCCTAAGCTAGGGTTTAAGGAAAGCGATGGAAGAATGGAACTTTGAGCTTGGATAGGGAGCATTCCTAAACCATTTTGAAGTCAAATAAACCTTTCAAGTTAACAAACACCCCTGTAACAGAGTTAGGAAGCGTTTTGAGCATGGTTAGCCTTTAGGTTGATTAAGGGCTAGGTGGTGGAAGAGTGGAAGAACATCAAGTGAGGCTTGGTGAATGAACTGCAACTTGATAGCAAGGTTGGTAGAGAAGACCAGGGGTACCTAATTGCCTTTAGGACCTATAGGTTGAATGGTGGAGCGAAGCACCAAGGGTTATTCAATTTGAGACCCAGAGCATTGAGACTGTGATTGTCTCAATCCAACCTAGTTTTCTACCAGATTGGTATCAGAGCAGTGAAAGATTTGGGAAAGCAGCTTATATGTCAGAAGTTGAATCAAGTGAACCACCCAAGATGGTGACAAATGTACAGTTAGCCAAGATGGTTGAAGAGCAAGAAGAGGATAACAAATCTCTGAAGGAAAGAATAGAGCAGTTGGAGAAGGCATTGAACAATGCAAAGTTGGAAGGTAAAGTGCCAAAAGAAGAAGAGGTTGCAGAGGAAGACAATGTCCCTGAACCTGACCCTGTTCTTGAGGAGGAACCTTTCTCGAAGGCATTAAAAGCCCTGAGTGGAAAAGGACTTGAGGGCATACCGTTGTTCTATGGAAAGATGGATCCCGATCTGGTCATGGATTGGATAGATGGAATGGAAAATCACTTTGAATGTGATGGAGTCACAGAAGCACAAAAGGTGAAGGTGGCAAAATCAAGGTTGAGAGGATCAAATTTGACATGGTGGAAATTTGTCCATACTGAAAGGGAGAAAGAAGGCAAGCAACCCATATCAACCTGGAAAGGAATGGTTGCTAAGGTGAAAGAAGCATATATGCCAGATGATTATGAGATCCAACTTCACAAGAAGAGGCAGAGTTTAAGACAAAAAGATCAAGATGTCAACACCTACACTGAAGATTTCTAGAAGCTTTGTTTGAGATCAAATGTGGCAGAAGATGAGAGCCTAAAAGTGGCTAGGTACCTTAATGGTTTGAAGTGGAATATTCAAGAAGAGATGGCTTTACTCAGCCCCAAGACAGTCCACCAATGTTATCAGCTGGCTATAAATATTGAAGAGAGGAATAAAAGAAAGCATGACCAGTCCTCTAAGGGCAGAGAAAGAGGCAGAGATCAAAGAGGACAGCGTGGAGGTTACCAAGGAAGAGGTAATGATCAAAGAACCCAAGGAGAATCTAAGCTTGCTGAGCATGGAGGTGAAACATCATCAAGAGGAGAATTTAATAGAGGAAGAGGACCTCAAGGGGGTTCAAACAGAGGAAGAGGAGCAGGCAGAAGTAACTCCTACTTTTCCATCATGAAGTGCTATCACTGTAATCAGCTAGGCCATCCAGCTTATAGGTGCCCGGAGAAAGCTTCATCTAGCAATGAGAAAAGAGTAGCTTATGCACAAGAGGACACCATGAGTGTCAAATCCCCTAAGATCAGTCATATAGAATCAGAAGTAGGTGAAAATCTGATGTTTAATAGAACATTGATCAGACAACCGGTCAAGGAAGAACCCAAGCAAAGCAGAGCTTTGTTTAGAGCAAGGTGCAAGATATTGGGAAAGGTATGCAAGGTTATTGTAGATTCTGGTTCTACAGACAATATAATCTCTGAGGAGGTAGTAACTAAGTTAAATTTGTATAAGGTACCTCATACCAATCCCTACAAGGTCACTTGGCTGAATAAAGGGCAGAGTGTTCTAGTGAATGAGCAGGTTACAGTGGAATTCTCAATTGGAGGCTACAAAGACAAGCTGATTTGTGATGTGCTACCCATGGATGCATGCCATCTTCTTCTTGGAAGGCCATGGAAATATGACAGAGGTGCCATATACCATGGAAAGGAGAACACCATTGAATTCAAGAAGGATGGAAGAACCTTCAAGCTACAATCATTGATTGGGGATGATGAAGGGTAGTCCAAGGTTCCTAATATCATGTTGAGCAGTGGTAAAGAGTTCATCAAGGATCTACACCAAGGGAATGAAGGTTATGTGGTCTTCATGCAATCCAAAGAGGAAGAAAAGGATGAGAAGATAGTCATACCTGAAACAGTTCAAAGGCTACTAGAAAAATACAAGAGCATTGTGAGTGATGGGACACCTGCAACTCTACCACCCAAGAGGGCAATAAGTCATCAAATTGACTTCATACCGGGAGCCTCATTGCCTAAAAAAGTAGCATACAAGCTTACACCTGAGCAGAACCAAGAGGTGGCAAGACAAGTAGAAGAATTGCTGAATCAAGGTCTAATTCAAAAGAGCATCAGCCCATGTGCAGTCCCAGTTGTTTTGGCAACAAAAAAAGGAGGTAAATGGAGACTTTGTACTGATTCTAGAGAAATTAATAGGATCACCATTAGGTATAGATTCCCAATACCTAGAATTGAAGATTTAATGGATTACCTTGGAGGAGCACAATATTACACTAAGTTAGATCTTAAGAGCGGGTATCACCAAATCAGAATTAAGGAGGGTCATGAATGGAAGACAACTTTTAAGACAAATGATGGTTTGTATGAGTGGAAAGTGATGCCATTTGGCCTCTCAAATGCCCCTAGCACGTTCATGAGACTAATGAATGAGGTGCTTAAGGATTTCACAGGGATTTTTGTGGTAGTCTACTTGGATGACATGCTAATTTTCAGTAAGACAACAGAAGAACATTTGAAGCATGTAGAGATGGTACTCAAATGGTTGCAAGAAGAACAGTTGGCAATCAACCTTGAGAAGTGTGAGTTCTTCAAACAAGAGCTTGTGTATCTAGGCTTTGTGGTATCCAAGGAATGCTGAAGATGGATCCAAGTAAGGTGGAAGCCATCCTAAACTGGCTGACACCAACCACAGCAACTGAGGTAAGAAGTTATCATGGTTTGGCTCAGTTTTATAGGAAGTTTATAAGGAATTTTAGTGGTATATGTGCACCAGTGTTAGATACAATCAAGGGTGGTCAGAAAACAAAGTTTAAGTGGACACTAGAGGCTAATAAAGGGTTTGAAAAGCTGAAACAAGAAGTGGCAACACAACCTATCCTATTATTGCCTAGTTTTGATAAATTGTTTACAGTTGAGTGTGATGCAAGTGGAGTAGTAGTAGGAGGTGTCCTTAGTCAAGAAGGTAGGCATATAGCCTTCTTTAGTGAAAAAATCAATGAAGCCAAAAAAAGTGCTCTATCTATGATCTGGAACTTTATGCTTTAGTGCAGTCCCTTAGGAAATGGACACATTATTTATTGCCCAAAGAGTTTGTGGTTTTCACAGATAACCAGGCACTCAGTTATATCAACACCCAAGAGAAGTTAAGCAATAGACACTTGAAATGGATGGAGTACATCCAAGCTTTTACATTTACCATTAAACAAAAGAAGGGGCAGTAAAACAAAGTAGCAGATGCATTAAGCAGGAGGATGCTGACAGTCCAAGAGATACAGCTGCAAAGCATTGGATTAGAGTGTTTTAAAGACCTCTATGGTGAGGATGAAGATTTCTCAGGAGCCTAAAAGGTATGTTTAGATTTTGAAAATCATTTTCATAGTCAGTATGCTGAGTATACATTGCAAAATGGATTGTTATTCAAGGGCAATCTGTTATGTGTCCCAAGAGGATCAATGAGGGAAAATCTGATCCAAGAGAAACACAATGGCAGTCTTAGTGGGCATTTTGGAATAAATAAAACTTTAGAGCTGGTACAAAGATTTTATTACTGGCCTAAGTTGGAAAGAGATGTTAGGAAGTATGTAGAACAGTGTGTTGTTTGCATGAAAGCCAAAGGGGGAGCTAGTAATGTTGGTTTGTATCAGCCCCTGCCTATTCCTAACAGACCATGGGAGTGTGTGAGCATGGATTTTTGGTAGGTCTTCCAAAGACCAAAATTGGTTTTGACAGTGTTTTTGTAGTTGTGGACAGATTTAGCAAGATGAGTCAATTTATTCCTTGCAAGACTACACATGATGCAAGTTATATTGCCCATCTCTTTTTCAGGGAAGTTGTAAGAATCCATGGATTGCCATTGAGCATTGTATCAAACAGGGATGTGAAGTTCATGAGTCATTTTTGGAAAACACTATGGAGCAGATTGGGTACAAATCTATCATTTGGATCAACATACCATCCTCAGACCGATGGTCAAATAGAGGTGGTTAACAAAGTGTTAGGTAACCTATTGAGGTGCTTGACAAAGGAATATGGACAGACCTAGGATATGGTGATTTCCCAAGCTGAATATGCATACAATGACAGTGTTAATAGAACTACAAGGAAAAGTCCATTTGAAGTTGTGTATGGAATGCACCCAAGAGGAGTTTTTGAACTCAGAGACCTTGGAACAATGGAGAATAGGAGTGGACATGCAAAATATTTCAGTCAGACCATGAAGGAGATTCATGAGTAGGTTAAGAAGACAATCACAACAGCAGTTCACAAAAATTGAAAGATAAAGTTGATGAGTCAAGGAGAGATGTGCAATTTGCAGTAGGTGATTATATGATGGTTCACCTTAACAAATCAAGGTTGTAGAAGGGAATGCCAACCAAAATGAAGATTGAAAGAATAGGGCCATGCAAAGTGTTAGCTAAGTATGGGAAGAATGCATACAAGGTAGAACTTCCATCTGATTTGGGCATATCTCTAGTTTTTAATGTTGCTGATTTGATCAGGTACAAGGGAACAGTCAGTGATGCAGCTCAGAACAGTCAAGAAATCTTTAAGGATATCAGTAATATACCCCTTCCAAGTCAAGAGAAAGCTCAGGCAGAGAAGGTCTTGGAGTCCAGGGTGAAGAAAGCAACAAGACATAAGGCATACATGGAACACCTTGTCAAGTGGAAGGGCCAACCTGACTCTGAGGCTACCTGGATTGAAGAAGCAAATTTCAAGAAGCAAGGAATTGATTTTTCACTGATATCTCCTCAAGTTCATTGATCTTTGTGCTGAGAGGGGGAGAATGGTGCAGGAGCATCTACCAAGGTGCCAGAGTACAAGCATATTTTTGATGTATTATTTTTAAATCTTTTCCTTTTGGCTGTGTATGGTCTTTAACACTTTTAGCTTGTGTTGGAGGACCTTTTGGTTCATTTGGGAAAAGTTAAATAAATTGGGAAAACTATTGGTGGGCGTTTCCTAAGCTTTTGAAAAAAACTGGAAAACACACTGTGTTTTCAAACAGTAAACTTTTAGCCGTTCTTAGGCCAAGAATGGAAACCTAACCGTTTCCAAGGCTTTGTAAAAGTGTTTTCCCGACATTTGAAGGTGGTGGAAGGAATTTTGGCGTGGCAGTTTCATGAGAGCAAGGGAAAAATAGTGTTTTTGTGTTGAAAAATACAGATTTTTCTGATTCTTGCCTTGGAAATAGCAAATAGGTGATTTAAATAAAGAATTTAATGATTTTATAGCATGTAGAGGATCATTCTAAAGTTATGTATTGGCCTTTTCAGGCAACTTTTCCATCGCTGTTTTCATTTTGCAATTTCTGTGTGTTTTCTTTTAGTTTTGTTTGACTGGTAAAAACTAGAAAATGGAGTTTTGAGTTTGTTTTCTGTTTGTACCAGGCAGTATGGGCATGGTGGAAGCAAGAAAAAACTCCATCTTTGTATATAATGTAAATATCAGTGTCTTTATGAGTCATGAAAGCAAGATGAAGAGCTTTTCCTAGGCGAGCTTGTGTTGCCCGGTTAGGGAAAGACTGTGAGATGTTAACTCTAATGTGATAGGGGTGTTAAAATCTATGTTGTAGCAGCATGGGCAGTGATTGTAGTAGGCCTCACCAAGCTTGGAAAGAAGGTAGCAGCTTCGTTTGATCATCTGGAGGCTAGAAGTTGCAAACTGTCCAAGAAAAAGGCTTAAAAAGCCCTAAATTCCTCAAAAATAGAGACAGCCCTGTGTACGGCCTGAGAAAGGCTGAAACCACTAGAATCTTGAAGTGGCACAAATTTGAGTCAGGGTCCTTTCTTTGAGATTAGGGTGTTCTTGCAGCAGGAAGGAGTAATAAACATTTTTCTTGTTTGGAGGAGGCCTAATTCTTGTAGCCTACCCAAACCCCAAGCTAGGGTTTAAGGAAAGCAATGGAAGAATGGAACTTTGCGCTTGGATAGGGAGCATTCCTAAACCATTTTGAAGTCAAATAAACCTTTCAAGTTAACACACACCCTTGTAACAGAGTTAGAAAGCGTTTTGAGCATGGTTAGCCTTTAGGTTGATTAAGGGCTAGGTGGTGGAAGAGTGGAAGAACATCAAGTGAGGCTTGGTGAATGAACTGCAACTTGATAGCAGGGTTGGTAGAGAAGACCAGGGGTACCTAATTGCCTTTAGGACCTATAGGTTGAATGGTGGAGCGAAGCACCAAGGGTTATTCAATTTGAGACCCAGAGCATTGAGACTGTGACTATCTCAATCCAACCTAGTTTTCTATCAGTGGGACAAAAGGGATGAATGAAGAGGACATATAGCAGGAAGACGAGTGCATAGCTGGAAGCATAGCACGAAGCATAGCGGATGGAGGGAATGCATATCAGGAAGCTGCCCCCAAGTGCAGATGGGGATTTACGTATGATGCATGTTTGCCAGGTTTTCATCATGGTACTTATCCAAGGCACTTGTTTGCCAATTTTTCACCATTGGACGGATTATTTCTCTTAAATATTTTATTTTTTTGATTTTGATTTTTGATTTTTTTGATTTTTTTGACTTTTTTAGATAGCACGTGAAAGGAAATGAATAAGGATAGGGAGGCGAATAAGTGGATTTAGAAGACATGCGATAAGGATATTGATGAAGTACTCAAGCATCAAGTTCTATATGAGGTATTAAGAGCCCATGTTCGAAGTGACTGTTGGATGTTGGTACAATCTTATTAGGATAAATGGATTATGCAAGAGGATGAATTAGAGGGATTTGAGAGGGGAGATACGTGGGATAATGGGTGGGATGTTGGAAAGTGTATGGATGGACTGATGGGGTGGATATGTGATGGAAAGATGTGTTCAGGACCAACATTGGCACATGTGGTGGTGGATGTGAAAAGATAAGAGGATTAATGGATGGAGAATGTGGGGATAATGGAGGAGATGGAATAGTGAATTTTGGGACATAGGGACCCAAAATAGATTTTGGAGAGGGTGGATGAAAATGATTAGCTTTCAGATTAGCAACTTTGGATGTTGTAATGGATGCTTCATTGGAAGACATGGCATCTTTTTTCTTTGGGATCCACATGGTTTTGATCTTTGCTTTGGTGCGCTTTTGTGGCCTATGGATTTGATTTGGATTTAAATTTTTCTTTTCATCACCATGTCTTTTAGAGGGGACCTGGGGAGATTTAGATTCATGTGGATGTTTGGATTTATGCATTTTTGCTTTAACATCCAAAGTTCTTTTAGTAGCAATGAGATGGGTGTGAGGAGATGGATGATGTGGAGAGATGGAGGTAGGATTATGAGGATTACATGTAGAAGGAGAATGTGTAGGTATGTGCCTTTGTTGATCCTGATTAGGGGACATGTGAGTGGGATGTTTATGATGGGTGACATGGATGGGTGATGAATGGATGAAGGGATGAATAGGACGAGATGGAGGAGGTGATTTTAGGATATAGGGGCCCAAAATAGACGTAGGACCTGGAGGAAACATGGGCATGGTAGATGGAGGATTGGAGATGGTAGATGGAGGGATGTAAGGACCCAAAATGGATTGAGCAGATGAAGGAGGAATATGGACTGTTGTTTTGAGGCGATACGATAGAGGAGGAGGGATGGCAGCATATGATTTGGTGGAGCGATGGAAAGAGCCTATATTTATTTTGGAAGAGGCTCGTTGAGGATGTCTATAGGTTGTACCAACATCTTTAGATTGTGAGTCTTGGGAAATAGGTCCAAGACCTTGCATGCAAATTTCTTCTTTGACTTGGATGGGCTCTAAGATACCTTGCTCATGAAGGCATAGACCTTTTCCTTGATAGTTCATTTTCTTGAGCATGCGATCCATGATAGGATTTGTGTTATTCTGAAAACATGATGCAAGTCCATTATTAGGTGGAGGATGATGGGTGGTATATACACTATGTTTTTCTTCTACGAGGAGGTCACCATGGAAGAATGTGAGAGTACTAAAGGGATATGCAAGCGGTGTGGGGATAGCAGTTTTAGGCGGTGATGGGGGATCATGAGAGGGAGATAATGGGATAGCAGCATCTAAATCAGGATGAGTGAGCGATAAGGAGTCAAGAGATGGATTAGGCAATATGATGGAATCAAGATCTATGACAATAGGTGATAAGAGCTCATGTGATGGAGATGGAGATGGAGTGGTGGAAGCTTGAATTACAATGGGATCATGGGATGGAATGGATGGGGGACTATGATCTTGAGGTGGACTAGATGGGATGGTAGGATCTTGATCTGAAGAAGGGGATATGTTGGCATGCTTTGGATTAGGCTCTTGGCATGATGCATCATGTGTGGTAGGCATGATAATGGAGTCTTGGTGGGACTCTTCAAGTGGGGAAGATGGAGGGATGGAGGATTCAAAACATTCATGGGAATGGATTTTAGTGGATTTGATTGGGTGTCGTCGATGGGTTCGACAACTCTCGGAGTAGGAAGTGGGTGTTCAATGGGTTCGGTAGATGTTCCGGTAGGAGATGGGGGCTTAGCGGATTTATAGGATGTGATGGTAGGAGATGGGGGCTCAGTGGATTCAGAGGATGTGATGGTTTTGATGGTTTGAGTGGTGCTAGGGGTGGTACCATCAATGATAGGTGTTGGGTGGAGAAGGGTCTTGTCACTAATGACCGTGGATGAGGGGTTAGGATGACATGATTCCACAACTTCAAGGTGTGGAGTGGGAGATGTATTCTTTTCTATAAGTCCTTGGAGAACTTCTAGAGTGAGAAACTTGAATACTCTAGGCTAAGATGGCATGGTAGGAGTGGATGAAGGATTATGGATTGATGGGGGATTAGGACTAGGGATTGGTGGATTAGGATTAGATGGGGGAATGGGATTGGATGCAAAACTAGGAATAGATGGGGGATTACGATTAGATGAAGGGTTAAGATAGGGGTATTGGAATGGTGAATTAGGACATGAGGATGCAGGTGGTGGATTGTAGTAAGGATATTGGGATGGTGGATTAGGATGGGAAGATTGAGGTGGCGAATTGAGATAGGTTGGTCTAAGTGTTGGATTAGGATAAGAAGGTGTGAATGTTATATTAGGATAGGTTGGTGTGGATGTTGGATTAGGATAAGAAGGTGTGAATGTAGGATTAGGGTGAGCAGATTGGTATAGAAGATTAGGGTAGTGGCTATATGTGGATGAAGGATTGAGATAGGAGGATGTGGGCAGGGGATTAGGATAGGAGTATTGTGATGGCATACTAGGATAAGAGGATGATGTAGATGAAGGATATGATGGATATCCCTTGCCAAAGGTAGCATAAGCAACATGATTAGGCATGGATGAAGACATAACGAGATAACTCGAAGGGGTGATTGGATTTTGGAAAGTAAGTGGAGAAAGCTTACTGCAATGATAGTGTCAAGGGGATCTAAGTCATATTCTTCTTGATCGACAAGACTTTCGTTATCATTGTCAACATAATTAGGGTTTCCCTTGACCACTATTGATGGAGGATAAGGATAAAGAGGATGGATCAAAGATTATGGATGGGGACAGACTAAAGCTCAAATTGGGATTTAGGTTAAGCTCAGATTGGGATTGGATTAAAGCTTAGATTAGGATGATTGGATGAAGTGATGGGATTGATTCTAACGATCGGATTTGATTATCAAAGGATGATTACAACACCAAATCTACTTCAAGATGGAAGTAGATTGATTGGGTCAAAGGTGATTGGATAAGGATGCGATTGGATTGGATTGGATAAGATCAATCGATGATTGATAAGATCGAATGATGGATTGGATAGGATGATGAAAGGGATTGGAAAACCCTATTCAGAAGTTATCCTAGGTGACTTAGGATGTTGATTGGTTGGATTAAAGGATAAATGGATGATTGCAACACCGAATCCACCTTGAGATTGAAGGTGAATTGATTGGGCTGACGATGATGACTAACTTATGACAGATGACAATCCTAAGTAGATGTTGATGAGGACGATCAGATCAAACACTTAGGTCAATTTGGATAATAACCTGAAACTAAGTTCAGAGGATTTGGATATGGAAAATGATGATTTTATTGGAGGAATGGATGATAAAAAATGGATGAACGAATACTCAAAATGAGTAAACGATTGATCAGAACGGATGAACAACTACGAGTAAACGACTACTCACGAGAAGATGAAGGTTTGGAATAGATGAAAGATTACTCAAAACGAGTAAATGATTGATCGGGATTGTTGAATGAGTGTTCAAAATGATTGAAGGAGGTGTGAAATAGATGGATGTTTACTCATAATGAGTAAACGAATAATCAAAATGATAGAACGAGAGTTCATAATGATGAAAGGGGGTTTGAAATGGATGAATGTTTACTCGAAACGAGTAAACAGATGATCAAAATGGCTAAACTAGAGTTTGAGATGATAGATGAAGTTTTGAAATAAATGAGTGTTTACTCGAAACAAATGAATGATTGAAAAGGGAGAACAACTATTCAGAATGGATGAATGGAAGGTTGAAATGACTAAAGCTCAAATTAGGGTTTTTGTTAAGCTCAGATTGGGATTAGATTAAATCTCAGATTAGGATTGGGTTGAAGCTTAGATTGATTGGAGGATGTGATGGGATTGATTCTACACAAAATTTTGGGGTTTAAAGAATGTAAGGTGCTAACAATCAGATTTTTCCAGATTTGGCAATTTTCAAAAATTGTCAAATTTTTCCATTTTAGGAAACTTCACAGACATACTTTTGGGAGTTCATTTTTTCCCCAAAAAATACCCAAAACTAAGATAGGATGAATTTCCAACTAACATCCCAAATTCAAGACATGCATTTTGAGTTATTAACGAAAATAATTTTTCAAAAACTGAAAAAAACACTAAATTGAGATTTTGAGGGTTAAGATGGAAGTTTGAGGCCCCGAAAATGTGGTCAAATGGGGTCCAAGGGATACCTAAGTCAAAAGTTATGGCCTTCGAAATTTTTAGCACAAAAATCAAAATTCTCAAAATGAAGTCTAGGTGATTGGGATGGATGGTCTGATGTTGGATATGGACTCTAATGATGTTCTAAGTGGCACTTATGTGATTTTGGTGATGAAACGATGACTTACGAAAAGGTGTTGATGATGGGAAAATGGGTGCTCAGAACAGATGAATGACTCTCAGAATGAGGGGAGGAAGATTCGAAATAGACAAACGAGTACTAAGAACGAGTGACCGAGTGCTCAAAATTAGGATTGGATTGAAAGATATGATGGGATTGGTTCCATCGGTCGGATTTGGGAACTGGATATGTTTGTTTGCCAAATTTTTGTAGAGGGGAAAATTTTCCCTTCTGGGGTGACTATTCCCTCATAGAGGGGCAAATTTTCCCTTATGGGGTGACTATGCCCTCACAGAGGGGCAAATTTGCCTTTTTTCAGGGCAGATTTGCCCCACTATGGGGCAAATTTGCCCCATTGCTTTGTGGACTCTTTAAGTGGGTACACGGGCTATAAGAGACAGGTAATTGGAATGGGGTATTAGATAATCAGATTGAGGAAATAGATGATTGGATTAGGAAAATGAATGATAGGAGTGGATGAACAAGCACTCAGAATTGGTAAATGATTGCTTAGAATGGACAAAGGACTCTTAAGTCGTGGAAACGAAGGCTCGAAACGAGTAAACAATTGATTAGAAAGGATGAAAAACTCTTAGAATGAGGAGACGAATACTTGGAATAGATGAAAGATTACTCAAAACGAGTGAGTGGAGGATTGAAAGGGATGAAAGACTACTTGGTTAAATAGATGTTTGGAATGGTTAAACAAAGGTTTGGAATGGTAAAATGGAGCTTTAGAATGACCCAACGGATGTTTCAAAGGTTTAGAATGACAAAACATAGGCTTGGAATGATTAGATAAAGGTTTGGAATGATTAGACGATGATTTAGAGGCTAAACGAAGCTAAATGAGGCAATTTTAGCTATTCAGGAGGGAAAATTCACCCCTCTGTAGTAACCAGGAAGGCGTAGTCGCCCTTCTGCAGTGAATCAGAGGGTGTAGTCACCCTTCTGCAGTAAATCAGAGGGTGCAGTTGCCCTTCTGCAGTAAATCAGAGGGCGTACTCGCCCTTCTACAATAAATTAGAGGGCGTAGTCACCCTTTTGTAGTGAACAAGGACTTGGTTTGATGAAAATGACTATGGTAAGGACTTTAAAATGATAATAATAAGGCCAATTTGTCAAAAAGTTTACTAGTTTCTCACAAGAAAATACTTTCAAGAAAACACGATCCTATGATTAGTGTTAAGGGTATGGCCAATGAGGTCTTAATCTAGGATGCACAAGGTGTCTAGGGAGTCCTTGATATACTCTCAGTACGTGAGGCACAACCGTGAACACCAGCCCATCACAAGCGTGAGTTGGGAACCCCAACGAGATACTAAAAGGCTCAGACCAACTCTTCACGTCTATCTAGGTATCACCCTAGCTTCGATGATCTGCCAATTACGAAACGACTGAATTTGGGTACAACTTTCGCTCTCCCCCCTTTATATACCCCGCCGATACGCGTGGTTGGAATTGTCCCTTGGGGTGATGAAATCCCCAAGCAGGTCCCACTAGAAAGAAAGCACCAATTGTTTCCAACTACTCCCTAGGCTATCACGAAGTGCAAGGGGAAAGTGAAAATAAACTAATGCCCCCTATGGGTAACAAAAAAAGATAGACACAACAAGCAATGAATATTACTTCCCCTAATTAAACTATGTTCTTAGATTGACGAAAACAACAAAGATAGCTTTAAAAATATGAGCAAATGGATAGCCCTGCAAGGAAATGTTAGATGTTTTATCCCACGTTCTTCATCAATTACACAATAATATGCTGCAAAATGTTAGCAAAAACACAAATATCCTTGCAAGAAATGATGTTAGGGGGTTAGTTCATGGAAACAACAAAAAATGAGAGCAAAAATGAAGCTAAAATGGTCGTTTTACCTTTCAAAATGTGTTGTTTTGGGGCGTATTCGCCCCTATGCAGTGTTGAGGAAGGGCGTAGTCACCCTTCTATAGTGATAGGAGGGCGCAGTTTCCCTTTTGCAGTGATAGGAGGGAGCAGTCGCCCTTTTGCAATGACTAGGAGGGTGCAGTCGCCCTTTTGTAGTGACTAGGAGGGCACAGTCGCCCTTTTGCAGTGACCAGGAGGGCACAGTCGCCCTTTTGCAGAAAAGTGTTAGCACAAAAATTTCAACCAAGGGGCGTAGTCGCCCTTCTGCAGAAAATGTTAGTAAGCTAAAAATCCAGACAAGGGCATAGTCACCCTTCTGTAATGAAACAAAGGGCATAATCACCTTTCTGTAGTTACCAGGAGGGTGTAGTCGCCCTTTTGTAGTCACCAGGAGGGCGCAGTCGCCCTTCTGCAGTCACCAAGAGGGCATAGTCGCCCTTCTGTGATGTATTCCTGCAAACAACTCAACAACAACAAACGTGAAATTGAGGGACCCGCTTGTGGGTCCCACCGAGCGTGCCAGAAATGTGATATCCAAATGTTTTACCTATTCTAAGCAACTAAAAATGCAATGGAAAAACATAAAGAAACACCTTAAGATTAGCCTAAGAAATTTGTTAATGCAAAGAGAAAAAGTGAAATGTATGCAAGTAGTTATACCTTCCCTTTGCAGCTGAAACTCCTTGGTTGGCCCTTGATTTTGATTTGCTTTGTATGCTCCTTGGATGGCTCTAGATGTGGCTAAATGCAAGATTTAACTATTGATTAGATGCAAATGCAAGTAGATAAATTGGATGGCTAGATGAGTGCACAAAATGACAGCATTTAGTTGCAAAATGACTAAGTGTTCTAAATGCCTTAGAGGATGGGGTATTATAGAGAAACTTGAATTCTCTAGAGAATTCAATGGTTGAGATTGAGCCACCAAGGTCAATATGTAGGGCTATGGTGAGTTGAGGACTCATAAGCCCTCACATCTTGACATGTGGAATGTGAAGTGGCTAAGGGTGAGATGATGTGTAGGTGATGTGGAAGGAGAGTACATGATGTGGAGGAAGGACATGTACCTTAGAAGTACATTCAGAGATGAGAAGATTCCTTGGAGGAATAAATGTGAATTAAAAATTCACATGCTTGGGAGAATCTAGTGGATAAGAGAGGGTCTCCAAAAAGGTGGGAGTTTGTCACATGTGACTTGATATGACAAGTCAAAGATTCTAGAAGATGCATGGGAAAAGGGGATTGTAGGAGGAATAAAAGTGAATTAAAAATTCAGATGGGGAAGATAGGAGCCTTGGATGGATAAAAAGGAATTAAACATTCCTTGGGGGATAGGGAGAGTTGACCAAGGTACTGATTAGGCTTAACTAATCAGTAATTAGAGGATAATTAGGGGTTAATGAGAATTAGAAGCCAACTTGCAAAAATTGGAGGATGTGACACATCCTAATCAAGGATTAGGCATGTGCACATCCTTAATGAAGAGATTAGGAGATGGATTAGGATTAGATGAAAATGACATGTGAGGAATTAAATAAATGTAATATTTATTTAATTCATTTTATGAAAAGAGGATTAAGGAGGGTAAGGTATTTAATTATTAATTAAATGCCTTAGGGATTTGGCAGAATTAAGGATATTAATTAAATAATAGCAATATTACTTAATTAACTTGGATAAGAGGATGTTTAGATGAAAAGTGATAAATTTGGATAAATTAAGTGTCCAAATTTGGATGTCTACATTTTTCCCCTCTTTGAGATGGTGTTACGAAGTAGCGTCATTTCAAAGAATATTAAAATATAGAACCTAAAAGAAGATGGTTAGATTGGGAAGGATGCCCTAGTCATCAAAGGGATGACTAGGAAGAAATATGATGGGGGTGAAGATGAAGATTAGGGATAAGGATGCCCCCTTGAGAGGACATGCAGGTTCAAGAGAATGCGGGTGTTCTCTTGAAATGAATGAGATGATGAAATGGGAGATGACGAAGATGATGCAAAGGGATGGATATGAAAGGATGAAAAGGCGACAAGAGGTTGGGAAGCACAAATGGATGATAGGACTAAGATAATGTTGCCCCAGTCAAGCTACAAGAAAAAATGGGTGGATGATGGATGGAGTGTCATTGATGAGGGAATGATATATCCCGAAACAACACGAGGATAGGGAAGGATACATTCCGATGAGTGTTGATGAAAGTGTTGTTGATATGAAAGGAAGTATACAAAATTTGTTACAGGTTTTCAAGAGTGGATAATCAAGGATCTAAGAGTGTAGGCATCAAGGAACATAACCCATATCTCAGTTTCAAAAACCCTAACAAGGACCCATTCACCACTAAAGGCGAATGAATCCTTTGTGACCTAAAAATAGGCTTCTTGCAGCAAGGTACACATCATTCTAGCCTCCCAAAAATTCTCGTTTCATTGTTATAATAGTTAGGATAAATTTTTTATTTTTATTTAGACATTTTGGCCCTCATAATCGAGTGAAACGTCCCCTAGAAAAAACATAGCGGTTTATCATCTTGATTAATACACCTTGATAGACACCTATTTTTTTATGTTTCATTTTGGTGAACCCGACCTATTGAATATTGTAATTTTCTAATCTTGGAGTCTATTATTGCATCCTAGGTTAGGTCTTGCATTCATTTGCATCTCACTTGCATTGAATTATATCTCATTTAGGGTTTCTTACTTTACATTCAAACTTGTATCTCATTTAAGGTTTAGAATTGTATTGTTTTGCATTCTCTAAATTTGAAAAATAAAAAAACAAATAAGTCATTTTTCATACCATTTAGATCTCATAAAATTGTATTTGAAAATCAAAACAATATTGCATTTCAAATTAGGTCTTTGCATTCATCATTTTATTACATTTTCACATTGCATTTCTAGAAAATCTGACACTAAAAGTTACTATCTTAGAATTGAAACTGAAAGACATTGCAGAAACCTTGAAAATCATTCAAAAACAGTTAAAAAACCATAATCAAGGACCCATTTTCCTTTACTGGTGAATGAGTCTTTGATCAGGCTTGACCTGAACTTTCTGGCATTTGAAAAGTATTGAAAATCACTCAAAAATAAGTCAAAACATCTCAAAAATCCTTAACCAAGACCCATTCGCCCTTACTGGAAAATGAGTCCCTGATAGATCCTGATCTACATTTTTTGGAAATTGAAATCTCAATTTTAGGCTTCTGTTTGCTAATGTTACTTTCTTGTTTCAGTTTTTTGATTTGTTGTTTCATCAAATTCATTAGATATAGCTTAATTTGCTTCATTTAGTGCATTGTCAAAATTCAAAAATTGCATTTACAACATTTCATTTTTAATTTACTACATTTGGTAATCAATAAATTACTTTGTTTAGAGCTAAAAATCTAAAAATGGACAAGTGTTTTAGCAATGTGTGGAAGTCCTTGTTCTCTTTGGCTGATGTTTCAAGTTGTGTTTTTGGCAATGACCCTAATGCAATTGAACCTACTCATGCTCACACAACTACTAATGCATGTCCTCCTTGTGATGTTGACATCATTGGAGAATATGATGCTAGCATGAATGAATTCATAAATGATTGCCTTAACAACCTTGAGAATAATGCATCCTTCTATCCTACCATGAAACAACCAACATAACTTGATATGTTTGGTCTTTTACATCCTAAAATTGAGTCACAAGCTAAGCCTAAGTTCCCTACAATAGGGTGAACCTAGTTCCTCTAGTCAAGCAAACATTCAACCATTCTATGTTAACAAGGTAATAAATAATCCTATTAATTTAGAAGAGACACATAGAAAATGATTCACGATTTTAAGCAAACAAGGATGTGATATAACAAGTGAACATGAAATTCACCAACTCTTAAAACAAATATCAACTGAAGATACCAAAGGGTTAGGATATCAAGATCCTCCTCCTAACATAAGTGTCCTTCCTAAAGAATAACCAATGCCTCGTAATGATGATAAAGAAGACAAGGTCATTTTGGGCCCTCTTGCTTTATATCCACCTAGAGAAATTGGTGAATCTAGCAAGCAACAAAGGCCTTACAAACTCAAGAAATTATAATTCCCTTGTCTGCCATCTGAAGCTGAAATAAATTTATAGATACTTCTAAATGAAGGACTTATTGCATTACCACCTATGCAAGAAATCCAATTCCCAAATCCTAAGAACAAAAACACGTCTCATTGTCGATACCATAGAGTTTTTGTCCACATAGTACTAATAATTATCATGATTTAAATTGAATATTTCAACAACTTGATATCATAAAGATAGTTCCTTAAAGAATTCACTCCGCTCCTTTCCATGTAATAGTTGTAGGGTCTTCACATTCTCACTATTACATGTTATACACTTATTGAAAATGATTTTATTTGATCGAAGGAGCTCATTCTCATAACCTATCTTAGCTTATCCTTGTCTTGCACTTAGTGGGGGTATGGGTGAGTTAGCCTTGTCCTAGTTTTGGTACATGTTGTTGTCCCTTTGGCTAGTTGTATGCCTTTCATTTATACAGACTGAGATTGGGATACAACCGACCTGCTCTAGGTTGACTCGCATGCGCCTTACTAGTCTTATTCTTTTTCACATTTCTTTATGTGATTGCATGTGCATAATGTGATCCCCCATGATGTTTCGTTTGATTTATATCTCTCTCTTTTTGTACATTCCTCTATATGTACCTACATTCTTCTCTATATCGTAATCATTTTTCATTTGTCTTGTGGCTTCTTTTTGGGGATGACATAAGGTGTCGAGATATTTAGGTCTCTTCCATGTTGACCTAAAAGGCTTTTTTTTTCACTCTCTTCATGTCATTCTTCCAGTTGTATGAGTATTTGGGGAATAATGATAGTTTTGAGCTCCTAAAGAACATTGTAGCAAAGAAATACTGACCCCGAATACATAGATCCCTTATATATTTTTGGGGGAAACCCTTTCTTCCTATTTCATGGCCTAGTTTTATTTTAGAAACACATGACTTGGCATAGGGATTTCTGAGGAAAGCTCTCATGTCTTAGGAAAAAAAATGACTACTTTAAAGCAATTGCTCACAGTAATGGTGTTAGCAACTGCTTTAAAGTGGGGGCATACATCGATGACATCTTTAGACATATTCCATGGCGTGGTTTTCTTTTTTCTTGTGACGTGTCCTTTTCTTGGTGGTGTCATTGGGTTTGATGTCCTCCAAGAGTGTGATATTTCTAAGCATATGATCTCCCTCGATGGCATGATGTGAAGCGAGAGGCATCCCATAAGTGGTGATTTGATATTCTTAACTTGTCCTCTCTTGGAGACATTAGGCATGATGTTCCATAAGAGGAAGACCTTACACAAACAAAGAAAAATCTCCTTTTAACAAAAACTTATAGACAAAACATAATAAAACATAATAAAAAGCATTACATTGTGGTGCCTTATCAAAGTTGTCCGGAGGATAACTTCGGTATAGGTGGCCACCTTGTTGGGATAACTCACCTAGTGAACAGACTAAGGTTCCACTACCCCAGAGTGAGCACACATGATTGGGATAACTCACCTAGTGGACAGATTGAGGTTCCACTACCCCAAAGTGAGCACACATGATTGGGACAACTCACCTAGTGGATAGAATGAGGTTCCACTACCCCAAAGTGAGCAACACATGTTACAGACAAACAACCCCGTTCCACATTGTGTTGGAATGGTTGTGCTTGGCCTTTGATAGGGTATGACTATGTACTTTTGTTATTGCTACATACTAAAGTGTCTTGAATGTCTACTTTAGTGTGATTTTGTCATGGGGGAAAACTCTCACTAAAGTGGGGGGGAAATGTAGTGTAGAAAAAAGTAACCCTTTTTAACACTTAATTTGGGAATAAGTACCATAAAATTAACCTAATTATGCCTTGATTTAGTGTTGTAATGTGTTGTACACATTCACATTGAATCTAGGGCCCATTTTAACAAAATGTACTTAAATTGTACCTTATTTAGGGTGTTGTAAAGTTTTGTATTACACTTTCACACTTATCTAGGGTTTCATTAATTAATTATGGTTAATTAAGTTTAATTGGCCCCTTTAATTCAAATTTAAGCCATATTAATGACACTTTCCAAAGGATCTACTAGACACCCAACAATGATATTGCATGACATTAAATTTGGAAAATTTGAGGTCCTAGAAAATGGTGCTAGGACTGATTCACCTTTAGTGGTGAATGGGTCTTCTCCACATAGGACACCCCTTTCTTTGCATTTTTTAGGTAGGTTTTTGATGTTACTTCCTCACCCTCCAAGTATGGTCCTAGAAAGTTATGCTAGGACCCATTTTCCTTTGGTGGCGAGTGGGTCCTCCTCACATAGAACACCCATTTTTGAATTTAATTTTGGTGGGATCATATTGATTTTCAATCCTAGATCTAATGTTGGCTTGAATTATTTGAATTTCAGGGTCAATTCTTAGATTTAGTATAAATATAAGGTTAATTCACATAGTTTCATCTAAGAATTATTATGCAAGCATCCTAAGAGTTCACAAGAGAATTATAGAGCACTTATAAAGCATTTTCAAATGCATTCAAAGGTGGATTTTCAATATTTTATTGCAACAATTCAAGGTCATTTCATTGTGTCAAAGACATAGTGCATTCATGTATGTTGTTGAGCTAAGATTGTTGATGTAGCATTGAGGATCTACTTGAAAGCATTCATGTATGTAGCATTGAGGATCTACTTGAAAGCATTCATGTATGTAGCATTGAGGATCTACTTGAAAGCATTGTTTCACATCTAATTTGAGATCAAGATCTACATTCTTCATGGCCACTTCATGTTAGTTTACAGATTTACATTCCAAGACAACTTCCAAGGTATCAACATTTCATTATTCCATGTTTCATGCTTCAATTTCATTATTTCATCATTTGATTTAATTACTTAAAAGGGGTTTGACTGATGCAAACCCCTATTCACTAATAATCAATAAGTTTTTCTCCTCTTGAATGTGTGTTTGCAGATTTATAGGTTGAAGATCAAGTGGAGAACAAGTTTCAAGCAAAATTGTCAAAGTTGTCAAGTTACAAAATTGTCATTCATATTACAAGAATATGAAAAGAAGGCTACAAAATTTGTTACAGGTTTTCAAGAGCTGATAATCGAGGATCTGAGAGTGTAGGCATCAATGAACAAAACCCAGATCTCAATTTCAGAAACCCTAACAGGGACCCATTCGCCACTAAAGGCGAATGAGTCCTTTGTGACCTAGAAACAAGCTTCTTGCAGCAAGGTACACATCATTCTAGCCTCCCAAAAATTCCCTTTTTATTGCTATAATAGTTAGGATAATTTTATGATTATTATTTAGACATTTTGGCCCTCATAATTGAGTGAAACATCCCCTAGAAAAATATGTGGTTTATCATCTTGTTCATTCATGGTGGTAAACCATTATTTTCAACATTGTATGGTGAACCCCCTTTTAGTCTTTAATCACACCCTAGGACACCTTATTGCAGATCTCTCTCCCTCATTTCCATCCCTAGATTAAGATCTCTAAGGTTTCCTTGAATGAAACTTGTAGGAAATCGATGGTTCTATCCTCCCAAAACATAGAGCGACAATTTTCTAGGTTTCATGTATATTCATTAAAACGTTAGTAAGAAAATCAAGAATAAACTGCATGGTGTTAGCTAATTTTTTACTAAAGAGATTTTTGAAATACTAAAAAAAAGTTAACATTTTAGGGGGAGCACACCAGACACTATGTTATGTTTTCTTGACAAAAAACATAAGTACTTTATGCACATATTTGAACCCCTTAATATACACCATTTTTAAAACAAATTAAAAGTTTAGATAATGGATTTAGAGAGCTACAACTCTTATTCTCGTTGCATATTCAAGTTTTGATCGTAACTATTTTCAATTTCTCATCCATGATTAGTTTTTCTTGGTTTCAGAAAAATATGACCACTTAAGACCCCCTTTTAGTCCCCCATTTCTATGCACATACCCAGTATCTTAATCTCCACCATTTAAAAAATATATTAGTTTATAACTCTTGTTCTCGTCACATCTTCAAATTTTGAGTATGGCCATTTTCAATTTGTCATCCAAGTTTAGATTTTATTGATGTCATAAAAGTGGCAACTTTTGAATCCCTTATGATCACTCATTTAAATGCACATACCCCAAAAAAATGTATCAAATTTTTGGTGTCACATCCTAGGAGATTTCTTAAGACCATACATAGATTTATTTAGCTTACAAACTAAAATTTCTTTACCTTTTTCAATGCAATACTTTGGTTTTGACATATAATTCTCTTCCTTCAAATCACCATGAATGAAAAATTAAATTTGACATCCATTTGTTCAACCTCAAGATCAAACATTGATGTAATAGATATTAGAAATAAAATAGATGTCAACTTAGCAATTGGGGAGAAAATCTTACCATAATTTGTTCCTTCTTGACCTAGGAATATCCCTTCATAATCAATCTTGCTTTGTACTTCTCAATACTACCATCTAAATTGATTTTATTTTTTAACACACATTTTTGTCCAATTATTTTATACTAATCAAGAAAAGGTACCGTGTCACCAAAAAATGTATAGTTGACATTTTTATGCTCACGTGAGTCTTTCTAATGGGCTTTGGCTTGATTTTGCCTAGGCATAATGTTGTAATGTGGTCAAAACATTCACATTAGGCTTAAATATTCAAATTATGATGTCTTGTGAAGGTGTTGTGAAGTGTTGTAAAACATTTCTACACTTTTCTAGACTCTATTCATTACAATTCACCTAAAAATCACATTTTTATCACTTATTAAGTCCTATTTCGAAGTGTTGTAAAGTATTGTAACAAGGTTTCACACTTTTCTAGGCTTAATTTCACTAATTCAACCCTTTCTCATGTCTAAATGACCCCTTAATACACTTTTCAGTCATTTTTAAGTGTGTTGTTAAGGATATTCCCGTTGGACAACTTTTAATGCCCCAAAATTCTTGACACCCACTTAAATTGCTTAAGTGGGACCAAGTCGCCCATAGGGGTGACTTAGTCCTTTTTGGCACAAAACTCAAAATTATCTTAAATTTCTACTGGGATTTTGTCCTCTAACCCTTGAGGTTGGCTTGTTATGTGTTACTTTCAAGAAATTTTAGTAAAATCAAGTATAAATAAGGGTTTTTCACCTCATTTTACATCTCCTATCTCCTATAATCATCTATCTTCAAATCACTTACAATCTCTTGCACTCATTATGCATTCAAGCAAATCAAGCATTATCAAGTCAAGCTATTGGAGTTCTTCATTGCACATCTTCAAATTTGAGCATCAATGGTGTGGTAAGTTTATGACATATGCATGTTATCTATTTATCACTATTTTTTCATCTCATTTCATTGTTTAGGGTTTGATTACCAAAGTGGGGTTTGACTAAGGAAAACCCCTATTCTTTAACCCTCAACCATTTTTCCCCTTTTGCATGTGACTTTTGTATGTATATTTGTCAAGCAATAGGTGTTGAAAAGTGATAAAAAGTGCATTGGTTCAATTAAGTCAACATCACCTTATTTCAAGCTTGGAGAGACTTTCTGCCCCGTTTTTTGTAGAATCAAGTACAAACACCTATCAAAAAAGGAAATGCAAACCTAAGACTACAAGATTATGTCCCAAATTTCCAAAAATCTATAGGAATAAGTCGTCACCAGGGGAAAATTATTCCCACTTCCGAGTTTGAAAGATGATTTTGACATTTCTGGATACCCATTTGACAGATTCTCATTTCGACAAAGTTTCCTGAAACTGGGACTAAGTTGCCCAGACTGGCCTAAGTGTCCCGATCAACATTCCAGTGAATTTTTTTAGGATTCCAAAATCTCCCAACATTAAACTTCTGATTCTAGGTGCATCTCTTTCATTCGGTTTTGTTATTTCAGTATTTAGCTACATTCTTAAGCATTTCTACATATCACATTGTGTTTTCCAACACTTCACATTTTCATAGTTTTGCATCATTAGATCACTTCAATTTCAGATCAAACCATTAGGACATCTTATTAGGCATAATAAATCTCAATAACATTAGTCTTGAGTGTAAACCCTTGCATTTTGGAACCCCTTTCAATCCCCTTTCTCCTTTTAGGTGAAAAACCCTAGGAGGAGCAAAGCATTGTGAGGGGTAAACCAAAATCATCGTTTACATTTTGGTGAACCTGCCTCTTTTGAACATTATTCCTTTTTTTATTTTCAAGAGCATACTTGGTTTCACTTGCATTGCATCTTGCATTGGTTAAAGTGCATCCTAGAGTTTTCAATTGCATTAGTGAAAAGTTCATATTAGCTTGCACTCTTGCATCATTTTTTGCATTGAAAAACACAAAAACTCTGCATTTACATATTGTAGTTCCATTTGTGCATCTGAAAGACATAGAATTGCATTTAATTTTTTTGAAAAAACACAAAAAATCATTAGTAGGACTAAATCGCCACCCTAGGAGACTTAGTCCTTTTGCATATTTTGCACTGTATTTTCTAGTAATGTCTGGGTATTTTTTGTACTTATGTTTTCTAGTACTGCATCTTTATTTCAATTTACATAATTATTTCCTTTTGCATTTTATTTACCCTAGATTGCATTGCATTTTCATTCACCCTATCTCTTGTGGTACTTGTATAAGTGTTTGGTGCCCATTGATAATACTTTAGTGAGATGAAGTTCTAGACTCATGGCTTCCCGTGATAACACTTTTGTAGCAGACCTTGGGATCTCAAGAGATCCTACTCCTAGTATGAACAATGGTGCATTAGGCATGGACCACTTCTATGCCTTCACCTTTCCATCCAATGAATGTTGACACACAAAACAATTCCATACCGCAAGACAAAGTCATTAGTATTCATGAAGATTTTGTACACTTACAAAAAGACTTGTCTCTTGAAAAAATTTCTACCACTGCCATACCAGCCATAGAAAACCTTCATTGATTGATTGAAAGTGATGATGGATTACAAGTTATGAAGAGAATTTTTGAGATATACAACAAACATATTCCTTCCACAAACCAACCAACAAACATTTTTGTAAGTCAAGGAGGATCTCACATTCCTCCTCCTTCAACCATAGCATCCATACCAACTTATACCACTCCTTAGGTTACAACAATTATGCAACATGTTAGTCATGTGGATCCTTCTTTCACAATTCCAACTAGCATTCCTAGATCTTTTGTGGCATCGAATATTCGTTCTTCCACAATCACCCTCTTCACTTCCCCTAACATTACATACACCATCACCATTTTCCCTTCCACCTCATAGCACTTACATCGATCCCATCATTACACAACTCCTTAATACCATTTCATCCATGCAAAAACAAATCTCCACCATTAGCCAAAGTCAAAATGCTCCACCTACATATCATGTCTGTAGTAGTCCATTATCCCTTAAAATCTTATGCACTCAGATGCCACAAGGAATTGAAATTCCTAGGTTTGAGAAATACAGAGGTAAAGGAGACCCTATTAACCATGTCAATGCTTATATAGCTTTATGTAGTGATTTTGTTCTTGATGACAAATTATTAGCTAAACCTTTTCCTCGAACCTTAAAGGACACTACATTGGAGTGGTTTTCCAACTTACCTAATCATTCAATCCAATCATTTAATGAACTTGTGGATGCCTTTGTAAGTCATTTTCAAGTCCATATGACTCCTAAAAAGATAATGGTTGATCTAATGCACTGTAGACAACATGTCGATGAAAAAGTAACTAACTTCATTTCACGTTATCAGTCATTGTATGCTCAAGTTGATGTTAAAATTCATGATTCACATCTACAAAAGATGTTTATCGAAGACTTGCACACAAACCTTCAAGAAAAGTTAATAATTATGAAATTCCCTTCATTCATGCACTTATGCACAACCCTATGTGACTATCATAACTCGGTTTCAATTTGTGATTCAAAGTCCACTTCTAACTGAGCTGAGAAGTCTGAGCAAAACAACCAAAACCATGCACAAAATTTTAGAAAACTAAACATAGGCTTTTTACAGTTCAATCCACCTCCTCAACCACAAACCCAACCTGTTCAAAATCAAGTGGCAACTGTTAAAGTAGTCATGCCTTATACATATGGGGACCCGAAGAGACAATTTACTCCCTTACCCAATACCCTTCATAAAACAATGAACCAATTACTCCAAAAACAAATGATCACTTTGCCTACCGTTAAACCACTTGATACCACCAAACCTTTACCACCCACCTTTAAACCAAATTCTTATTGCCATTTTCATTGCCAAAATGGTCATCAAACTGAACAATGTAAGCATCTCAAACACTTAGTTCAAGACCTCATTGATTCGGGTTGTTTGTCCATTGCGGGTGTTAATGATCAAGGCAATAAATCCATTGCACCCCCTAACCAGAATTTACAAATCTTTACCAACCCCATGCCTAAACACAATATTTCCTTTGTCAAATCTAGTGAACCTTCAAACCCTGAAGTCATGAACATTGATACAAATAATGAACAACATGATATAACTCCAAATGTTACCCAAATTACTCCTATGGATGAACTTGTGGGTGTGATAGATGTTATCCCTCGTAAGGGACCAACCAACAAAAACCTTGATATCAATTTTTCTTCCAAAGATATACTTAAAATGCTTCCTGATGGTCCTCTTTACATAGCTGGTTGAATCTCTGATAAGCCCACCAATGGGATATTAATAGATCCCGCCTGTGACGAGAATGTGATCACAAAAGAATTTTTAGTATTACATGAGTTGTATCAAGATGATTATAACAAACCAATTGCATGGATTAAGATGATCATGCCCTATGATCGGATCAATCGTACTCCCCTTACAAATAGGACTCAAGACTTTGGATGTAACTGTTACCAATTTTTCACTACGAGTTCAAATAGGCAGAGCTGAATCAATTCATTTTCTATAGGTACAGAAATTTTCAAGTTTTACTGCTAAAGTATTCATTGTTCATCATAAAGATCATATTACATTTGAATTACAGTTTTATTGTGCAAGTATTTGAAATAGAAAATTGGAAATTTGCATAATAATGCTTTTTATTCATTTTGTAAAAACACTGAAATCTCACATAAGCCGCGAGAGTAACTAAATTTGATTATGATAATCAAATAACGAATACAAGATTCAATACAAAGTGAATTGTCATGTAACTCAGCATTCGGTTTTCAGATTAATACAGTAGCATTTTATAGGTTCATTAGTTTGTGATTTGCAAAGGATTCCTTTTAATTTTCAGTATTTTTGAGTTTGCCTTATAGATTTCAGGCATCGTTAGTGTGAGGAATTTGATCAAAAAATTACTGTGTTTTCAGTTCTGAAACCTCTGATTTTTCTATCTTTTTCACATATTTGTATGCAATTTAGTTTAAGTTCACTGATTATACACTGTGCATGTAATTGATTAATCAATTTAGTCGTGAAAACCTCATTTTCCCTCAATATTGCATTAAATCAAAGCCTTTGTTTAAAGCATTTAGGTGATTGAGCTATCAAATTAGGTTGTGCGAATTAAAGTCTTGAGTGATTATTTGTGAGTTAGGTTGCAATTAGATTTCCAATCAGGTGCATCACCTTTGAATTACAATTTTTTGTGCATTTTTACATACTTCTATCCCTTTTCCAAGCAAGTTACTAGTTATTAATTTAAGAATCATATAGGAAGCTGACCTAGAATCCAAAGGTTCGATCTCATTATAGGTCACCCACAACCTGAGTTTGATCCAATGTTTCAACAGATTGCTGAATTTAATTATTCAAGCGTTCAAGTGCAATCTGTTTGACAACAATAATATATAATGAAAGTAACAAATTATGAAATAATCTAACAATTAAAATTAGATATTGTATTTACATGATATGTTAGGTTCACCAGATCAAAGAATAAAAAATAAGTCTAATTGAGTAAGTTAATTAAGAAACCTTGATTATAGCTAGGTGTTTTTTTAGTGTATTTGTTTAAATACAACAAACTAAAGCCTTTTAGAATTAATCTAATTAGCCTAATCTAAAACTAAGTTAACATACACTAGAGTTGAATCTAAACATATGCCAAGAGACGTAACTTGGAAACATAAATTTTGAAAATGGAAGAAGACAAACATGAACTATGATTGAGAGAGATAAAATTGTAAAGAAAAAAATAAAATGCAATTGGGGTGCCAATGTTACCAACTATATGGGTTGAAAAAACATTTGGAAATTGATTGTCCAAATTTAGAAGCTACAAGAGGTTCTCTCTACCAAAGGGGTTATGTGTATGGTGGAAGTGTCTAGATAGGGGCACTAAGTAGATACAAATTACATAGGTGTCTAGTATATAAAGAGATAGAGAGATAGAGAGGGAGAGGGAGAAACATATAGAGATAGTGAGAGAGATATATAAATATATATAGGGAGATGGAGAGATAGAGAAATAAAGAGAGTGTGATTGAGAGAGAGAGAAAGAGAGAGAGATACAAAGAAAGAGTGGAGAGATATAGAGGGAGAGATAAAAGGAGATAGGGATATATAGAGAGCTCGGTAGAGGGATAGATAAAGAGTGAGATGGTGTGTGAGAGAGATAAAGATAGGTAGGAAGAGAGATGGGGAGAGAGGATAGAGATAGAGAGATAAAAATATAAATATATAGAGATTAAGAGCTAGAGGGTAAGAGACAAATAAAGAGAGTGAGAGATAGAGAGATAGAGAGGAATAGTGCGAGAGATAAAGAGGAAGAGGGAGTGAGATATAGAGATAATGAGTGAGAGGGAGAGAAACATAAAGAAATAGTGAGAGAGATAGGGTGAGGGAGGTGGAGAGAGAGAGGATATAGAGGGATGAAGGGAGAAAGACCAAGGGGGAGAGATAAAGAGAGAGGAAGGATAAAGAGGTAAAGATAGATACAGATAGTAGAGAAGGATAGGGAAAGAGACATAAAGAGATAGTGAGATATATAAAGAGATAGAGGGAGAGGGAGAGATAAATAGGTAGAGAGGGAGAGACATGTAGAGAAATAAAGAGTGAGAGTGAGACATAGAAAGAGGGGGAAATAGAGAGATAGAGAGAAAGAGAAATAGGGATAAATATAGAGGGGAGAGAGATAGAGAGGGGAAGAAGGGGAGAGGTGGATATATATAGAGAGAGGGGGAGGGAGAGTGATAGATATAGGGAGAGGGAGAAAGATAGAGAGGGACAGGTATATATATATATAGAGAGAGAGAGAGAGATACATATAGTGAGAGATATATAAAGCTTGATATATGGACAACAAGAGATGTATTAAAAAGAGAGTGAGAGTGAGAGATAAGAAAGAGAGAGATAGAGAGATAGAGGGAGACAGAGGGGGACAAAGAAATATAAATAAAGAGAGAAGGGAGAGAGGGTAATATGGATATATGTATAGAGAGAGAGGGTATGAGATATATAAATAGATATTAGTGAGAGAGATAGAAAAAGATAAGGGGAGAGGGTGAGGTACAAAGATAAATAAGAGGGAGATGCCTGAGATAAATATATAGAGAGTGAATGAGATAGAAATGGCTACATGGAGAAGGAGAGATAGAGAGAGGGGGGAGATAGAGAGATAGAGAGGGAGAGAGAAGAGAGAAAGGGAGATGTGATAGAGATGGAGTGAGGGATATATAGAGAGATAGAGTCAAAGATGGAGAGGGAGAGAGAGAGGGGGAGATAGTGATATATAGTCCTAGAGATATAAAGGAGAGAAATGGAGGGAGGGAGAGAGAAGGGAGAGAGAGGGAGAGATAGAGAGAGGGGCGATAGAAAAATAGAGATAGAGAGGGATATATAAAGAGATAAAGAGAGATGGAGATATAAAGATGGAGAGTGAGAATGGGAGAGATTGTGTGTGAGAGAGCGAGAGGGAGAGAAAAAGAGAGGGGGTACAAAAATATAAAGAGAAGGAGAGATAGAGAGGGAGAGGGGGAGAGATGGAGAGATAAAGAGTGAGAGAGAGAAACATAAATAAATGGTTAAAGATAGAAAGAGATAGGAAAGGGAGAGGGAGAGGGAGAGGGGGAGGGGGAGAGATGGATAGAAATATAGAGATGAATGAAAGGAGAGATGGGCTAAGAGAGAAATGGGGATGGAGAGATATAAAGAGAGAGGGATTGTATAGAGATAGAGAAAGATAGGGAAAGCAAAGAAGGAGAGGGAGAGAGATAAAGATACAGTGAGAGAGATATAAAAGGATAGATAGAGAGGTAGAGACATATAGAGGGGGAGAGAGATAAAGAGAGGCAAAGATCTCTTAGATAGAGAGAGAGAGAGAAAGGGAAGGAGAGGGAGAGGGATAAATATAAAGAGAGGTAATACATATAGAGAGGGAGAGGGGATATATATATAGAAAGAGATAGAGAGGGAGAGAGGGGGAGAGAATTAAAAGAGATAAGAGAGAGGGAGAGAGAGAGAGAGACATATAAATAGATACAAATAGAGAGGGTCAAATAGAGAGAACAAAAGAGATAGAGAATGATAAATATATATAGAAAGGGGGAGAGAGGGAGGTGGACAGAAATGGATGGAGAAGGACAGACTTATAAAGAAACATAATGGAAAGGAATGGACAGGAAATAAGATGGAATAATGAAAGCATAAAATATGGAAGGAAGGAATGGATAAGACAAATGGAATATGGAAGCTGTGAGGAGTGGACAATGGAGATGGTGGACATAATGAGGATGGACATGCATTTTTATATTTGAAATACATTAACATATTTATTTTTAATTCCTTTTACTAATGTTTCTATATTCTTCAGATACATATGTCTTGATCTTTCTTTATAACTGTTAGTCTTCTTATCAAAATTTAAAAAAATTTAGGATTGTTCTACACTTCATTCTTTACACATTAAAAAATTATATTTTCAATTATCATTGTGCAACTTATTTGATGCACACGCTTAGTGATGCAATTTTTAGGATGCATCCACTTTGAAAAATCACAAAAAAAAGTATATTCAATAAAAAATTATAAAAAGTATACAAATTCTACTATCTTAACTGTGTTTTTATCAATAGTTTTTAAAAATACTAAATACAACAAAAAAATAGGGAGGCACACACCAAACACTATATTATATTTAGTGAGAAAAATAAGAACACTTTTGTGTGCACACAATATTTCATCCTCTTAACCATAACTATTTTTGAAAAAAAAAGTAGTTTAGAAACTAGATTTAGAGTATTACAATTATTGTTTTTGTTGTATCTTCAAATTTTGAGTACATGAATCTCAAATTACTCATCCAAGTTCAGGGTTAGCTAGTTTTTAAAAAAAATGTGACTTTTGACCCCCTTTTTATATACCATTTCCATGCACTTACCCCTAGTGAGTACAAAATTTTAGATGGTGCTACAAGTTTATGAGTCTCTCAATCCCTAGTAATTAGTTTATATGATGTTGGTACTCCCTTTGCTCTTGTAAAACATTTGACACAAGGGAGAATGCTAGGAAAGATGTCTCAACTTTGTTGTTAATGTTAATATTATAAACTATATAATTTTTAGGCTATAGAATGGAAAACAAATAATTTTGGGGAAATAGAGTTTATTTTAGGGTAATTTTTTTGAGTTGTTCAACATTACTTCTGGGGATGCTCATTGTATGGATCTTTTCAAACTCTACAATTAAAAAAGGGGGGCCCTGATAGCTTCCCAGATCAAAATTTATGGTCTCCAAAGGTTGTACCTTCCACATTGGAAATGTAAAAATATCTAGGACACTTAAAAGACCCACAAGAGGGAGTTACATTTGTTGCCCAATTGATGATGTATGCTATGACACATCATAGGATATATTTCATTGGAGATAATAGAGAAGAAATGGAATACCAAAGTAGATGAATTATGATGAGTTTATCACAAATAGATTGGTTATGGGTAGAAGTACAAAATTGTGTTACACTTTCGGCCAAGTTATCAACACAAGTGAATTTAAGCATTTCTAACTAAAAATAAATTTTGGTCCAACATACGATCTAGAAAGGTTTATTCTAGCTAAGTTAGATATGGGTCTCAACTTCTTCAATTAGATTGTCAATTAAATGCATATTTTTCACCAATTTAAAAATAATTTGTCAAACAAATAAAGTTATTCAAAAAAATTGATGTTTCAACAACTACTCTTATAAATAATATTTTTTTAAAATATATGTTTTTAAAAAATATATGTTTAAAAAAAAATATATGTGTAGTTTTTAAAAATATAATTTTTTAATAGTCTAATTATTTTTAATATTTAATATTTTATTTTTACTAAAAGGTCATCAACATCAAAATATAAGGTGGATTATCTTGTCAAGAAAAAAATACTGAATTTAATTTTAAAAAATTGAAAAAAATATGATGCATTAAAGATTTTTTTTTATGTCAAGATGATATAATTTATCTTCTATTTTGAATAAATAGTTAAAACAAAAGTTGATATGTCATGATAATAATGTTTTTAGTGAACACAAATTTTAAGATTTATTTAAGAGTAATGTTTATCAAAATGAACTCGATACCATACAAGTGCCTACAACATGACTTTGCCGTTAAACCAAACATCCTTTGATAATATGACATAACTTTGTACTTGTAATCTTATGTTACATTTTTAACATGTAGAATTATTTAAAATTTTGCATGTTAGACTTCTAACTAGAAATTCAACTACCACATTGTAAATAATTTTAAGTCATAATTTTCTAATTATCATTAACTTTCAAAACTATCTTACACCTAATTCAACACCCTCCACACCTTATTTGACAAACACAAATATTATTTCTTACAAAATCACTAACCATAATCATCATCACTAACCATAATCACCAAGTCAATAGCCATTACTTTGAGTTAGAATTTAGAAAAGTTAATGTGAACCATTTAATCATTACAAATTAATACATTTAATATAATAAAAAATTTCCACATCACAAATATATATTAATTACGAACTCTATAATCAAAGTCTTCTTAATCTCAAATAATAATCCATAATAATCCATATAAAAGAATATTTTAAGAAACGATTTATTTTTCTATTATAAAGTTTCCGTCAAATTTCAATTATTGCCCGTTGAATTATATAATATATTTTTAGAAACTTTAATAGAATTAATATAAATGCACTAACAATTTATTATTAGAGTCCATTTAACGGACGGCAACCGACCCAGGCGATTTGACAATTGGGATTGGTAAGCATCTCTTCGATGGGACTGTTCATCGTCAAAGGACAGACGTTTTCCCACTCAAAATACAATTCTGACAGTCTACACGGAAGCCATTAATTGTTACCTGGAAAGTTCGACGAAATTATAATCGCAGAGTCCCAGGCGGGCCAGGAATCTGATTTTCTTCTCCTAAATTGAATTTTGTTTATTTATGTCATATTCATAAATAAATTATAAATTAATTCTTTCGTTTGAAAAGGAGAAGATTGCAAAAATCTGATCAAAATTCTCAAGAGAAGAAACAAAATCAACTAAATGTTAGAAAACAACAAGATCATTATTAAGGTTTCAGTGCTATTTGTTGGGTCCCATAAACTGGCTGGCTGATCTCGTAATTAAAAACGTTCTTTCATGACTGAAAAGGGCGTATTCATTTTCCGAGGAAAGCATTGACTGATAGACGCCGTACTCATTTTTATTTCAAGGGCATTGGATGGACCACGAGGGCGGCCTCAGGCTTTGTAACAGCCAAGGGCATGGAATAAAGCTTGGTCCTAAATCTGTGACATGTTTATGGATCTCGAGTAGTTAAAACTCTTCTATTATATGAATTTTCTAGATATAAAAAAAACCTCTGGACTGTTCTTGCATTTTCGGTTTGTTCTCTGAGATAAATGCAAAGAAAAACCTCAGAAGATTTCATTATTGTTCAATGAAGTTTGGCAAGGAGTTTGTGGCACAAATGGTGCCTGAATGGCAGGAGGCTTATATGGACTACAACTTTCTCAAGAGCGTCATAAAAGTTATCCAACGCTACAAAGCAAGGCCAAAACCTTCTTTCAAAGCCATTAATTCTCCCCTCGGAGGGATTAAAAAGGCAATGTCTTTCAGAGCCTTCAGCGGTCTCATGAGACGAGATAGCAACTGTATTCATTCCCTTAACAAAGAAGAAATCATTCTGGTAAAAGGTTTTTAGAATTTTAGTACATTACTTCAATTTAGGAAGGCCTAGATTTCTTATCTAAAGATTTTGTTTGTTTATTTGCAGGTGACAAATAATGAACAGGACGGGAAGGATTCGTATGAAACGATGTTTTTAATGGCTGCCGAGGAAAGGGGGGAATATGATGTGGTTTTCTTCAAGAGATTAGACGAGGAGCTTAACAAAGTGAATTCTTTTTATCGTAGCAGAGTTGAAGAGCTTGTCAAGGAAGCGGCTGAGCTGGATAAACAAATGTCATCTCTGCTTGCCTTTAGAGCCATTGTGCGCAATAAACCTGGTCAATGTTTTACGACCAACGATATCGAGGGAAAAGCACCTCCAAACGCTGGAAAATATTCTGGTATCGATCTTATTTACATATATAGCTACAGTTCTAATCTGTTTTGAGCTGAATTCAGTTAGACATGCTTTCTAGGGTTTAAAGATAAATTTTGAAAGTAAAAATAGAATAATTATTTATCTATTTTTGTGTGGATGAATTATAAAATTATTATGGATCATCAAAATAGCTTCACAATCTTAATTAGAAAAATTCTATTATTATTATTTAAGGTGGATGATAATACAGTAACATTGTGGAAGAAAATGTTTGATCTCTTAGAATTCAATAAAGAAGCCAATCTTAATAACTCTCTTCTTTAAATATTTTGTAATTCTTCATCAAGATTAAAGAGGAAAAAATCACTATCAACTCACAATCTGTATTATAAAAGCTCCATGAATTGCAGCTTGAATTCATTTTCTACACTTTCAAATACAATTTTACTTAAGCTAACTTGGCTCTATTCCAACCCCAGGATTACTGATATGAAGTTTTATTTGAACGAACTTCAGATTATAAATTGCCTCAATATCCTTGTACATATAATCTGCATTTCAATCTTTTCCTGTCTTTGCAGGGCCTGCATATATGGAAGAGATAAATGAAGAAGTGATCAACGCCGACGGTACAGTCGAAACTGAAAGCACGCACGCCAGAGCAGAATCAAAAACAGATAACGAAATTGAAATGACCGGTCTCGGGTTCGAACCTCCCGCAGCGAGAGCAGCCCCAGCTGAGAGGCAGATCCGATACAAGCGGAGAATTAACAATAAACCACATCCCATTGAGATTATGAAAGATGTACAAATAAGGATTACACCAGACACCCCGCGGTCTACTATAAGAAACATCCTCAACAATCCGGAGAACAGGACATTGAGCGGAAGAGATCTCAGGAGAGGCAACGAAATGGTCCGCACTGCGTGCATTGAATTTTATGAGAAGTTGACCCTCGTCAAAAGTTACAGGTAACAAATTTCCATTGTTTATTATGTATGACGTGCAGTTACTGTATTTTCTGACATTGATCTCTACGTGCTGCAGTTCGCTCAACTTGTTGGCTTTCTCAAAAATAATGAAAAAATATGACAAGGTGAGTTGTACCTATTTGTCATTCTGTCATATTGGTGAAGTTAGGCAGTTCTTTTTCGAAATTTCAATCGTGGAATTTTCTTTTGTTTATTACCTATCTAGCCTAATGTATGAATTAATGGGGCATAGCGATTTGAATGTTTCACCCACACCCCACTTAATTCGAGAATCTAAAATTATTATCATAAAAAGTCGTACGCGAGGATGAAAGGTCAATTAGGGGAGAGGGGTCCAGTCCACCTGTTTGCACTTAATTTTTTAATTTATTTTTTTACAATAATCATTATATAAAAATTAAGAGTTTTGTAGAGTATTTCATATGTAATTTATTTTTATATAGATTGACAAGGAGAAAATAAATTACATATGAAATACTCTACAAAACTCTTAATTTTTATATAATGATTATTGTAAAAAAAAATTTAAAAAATTAAGTGCATAACAGGTGGACTGGACCCCTCTCCCCTAATTGACCTTTCATACATTTGTGTGTAGATTATTATGTCTATGCAATTGCAATATAAGAAAAAGAGGGTCAAGTAGCTACCCACCTTAACTTCATACACTTTAAACTTCTAAATGGTACATCGGATTTTTATGTTTTTTTTTGGATTTCTTCATATGTGACTTAAGAACTTAATTGTTTTAGCTTCTGGATAATTACCATGATTACAGGATGAGCCATTACATACTATTTTTTATTTATTTTTGTAACTAAATATACATGCACAATTTGAAATATTAATTGGAGGAGTTGTGCAACTTTTTTGGTGGTCATAGTGCATGATTACTAGGGCGTCTATGTGTGGGTATTGGTCAACACCTTTGAATTAACACTTTTAGACCTTTGTACACATATTGACTCCTTCCATAATTGTTGAAGCTACCCAAAAGTTGAAACAATAGTCTTTAGTTGTTAAGTCACATACAAAGAAACCTACAAAAAAATGTGAAAATTTGATGTGCCATTTAGTAGCTTAGGGTGTACGAAGCTAGGGTAGGCAACTACTAGACCCTCTCCCCTAACATCCTTTAATATTTGAACAAAACCATTCACAAAAAGGCTCACTAGTGATATTGACCAACAACTTTTATATCTAAAATGTGTTCCTAGTCATATGAAGTTATATGAACATTTTTCAATTACTCTAGATTTATATTTTTTATTATATTAATTGAAGTGTTTTTCTCTAAATGTTAATGATATATTTGGGAATGTATTAAGGCAAGAAAATGTTTGAGAGATAAGAGATGTAAAATAAATGTTAATAAATGACTTAAATACTAGTAAACAATATTAAATTTCATAAGGATTGAGTACACGAGTGAGGAGGGTTGTGATGTGGCCATAATCTTTATGACTTGGTGAAGCTCCAGGCCTACATTTTGGGTCAATTATCTTCTTTTGTGCTTGCTAAGTGTTGTGTATTGTGGTTTGGAGCTTTGATTAAGTGTTATTACTTCTTCTTTTTTTGGGTTTTTTGTTTCTGTTTTCTCCTATAATGGTTCTAGTTTAAGGTGGTGACCTGCATGGTGATTGATGGGGTTTGAGGAACCCCCCAAACCTCTCTTTTAAATTAGTTCTTATTGTAGATTATTCCTCCTCCTTGCGGCATGAAAAGACAATTCATTTTCTCCTACATGCAACGAAAGACTCCATATTTGAGCAAAGAATAATTAATTAACCAAGTTTTAGTGGTTGCCTCGAGAAGAGAAAAGATTGATTTTCTTTGGTGATTAATATGGAATATTTTGTAGAGGATGTCCTATATTTATCAAAGCATGCATTGATCTACAATTAATGGGATTTGCATTTCTTTACCATTTGTTGAATTCAAGGGCTAAAGGAATTGTAGCTTGAAGGGAAACATAGAGATAATTTTAGTTGTGAATGGATACTTTTTTTGTGGTTTTTACAAAATGATAGATTGAAACATGGTGTTCTAGGGGGGGCCTTATTTCCATAAGTAGGCACGTTTATTTATCAAACCAAGTGGTGTGTTGGGTTTGACCTGATGGAGGAACTTCCAACTAAGATACTATTTTAGATTCATCTTCCTAAGCTTTTGATTGAATTATGAAGGTTAGAAATTCTTTGATCAATAGCAATGGTTATAGGTAAACCCTTGGGATTCTCTCAACATATTGTGGATCGAAAGGTAGCTACTTTTTCCCGTCTTTGTGGTAAAATTAATTTATATAATCCTCTCCTAAATTCTTTGGAAATTAGAATAGATAGTATGAATTGGATTCAACAAATAAATTATGAAGTACTGCCTTCTCAATATCGAATGTGCCACAAATATGGGCACTTGCAAAGATATTGCTCAAAATTGGAGTCCAGAACCCCTCAACTATCTCTAAAAACACAAAAAAATAATTCAATGGTGAAAGACAAGAATCCAATCTCGTCTTAAAGTTGTAAGGCCTATTTCAATGAAGATCATGTGTTGTGATTGGGTTGAATAGAACTTACCCACCCTCCCAAGTGACAAGGCAATATGGTCTAGAAAATACCAACAAGTCAAAATAAGGGTAAGAAAATCAATCCAAATTAGCACCTTAAGGGCCTAGTGGTCAAACACAACAATCCTTCTAGTCTAAGGAAAAGAACTACTAATGAGTTTCAAACATAACAAGGGTTATGTGTAAGGATGACATCCACATGGTTAGATTTTGTAAATTAGAAAACAAAAAAGCCCTTGGTTAAATTCTATATTGCAACTAGTTGCACCCATGAGGGACCCAAGCAATCATGTTCTAAGATGTGATGTCTCATGTAAAATTTCCTATAAGTGCAAATTGTTCTAGCCACTTGCAAATATTATCAAAATATTGAACTAAGAAAATAACATTTTCCGGATTTTTAAATCTCATACCTCATGAAATAGAATTAAAATATTTTTGGGGGGTTTATTTCTAAGTGGTATCATCGTTCAATCCAACCCTAGTTACTTTAGCATTAACAAATAATGCATTAGGTTTAGGTGCCAAATAAAGAAAGATAGCTTTTCAAAGGGCAAGAAAAATTATATCATCTATGATAAATAACGGAAATATAAAATTATCTTGTTGCATGATCAAAAGGTGTTGCGCCTAATAATAAATTAGCAAGGAAAACAAGCATCAAATATATGCTAACATATCTGACTTGATCTTTGTGTTTTTTCAGTGTGGTTTCTTTCTTCAATACCTTTATTTCCATAAGACATTTATAAATTTGTTCTATTTTTATTTAAATTTTATGATTTAGAAAACTTTTTTTTTTTTTTAATATTAAATATAAAAAATATTTAGACTCTTTCTAATTGATTTTTTCATAATCTTTTGAATCTTTCTATTCAAAGAGCATTTTCACATTGAACAAAGTTGAGTTATACTAAATGTAAGAATAACATTTCCAATATCACACCTAAATAGGCCTATAAACAAGTCTAAAGCATAACTTTACAAATAAGTACACAATCATTCTTCAACGAGACAAAATTTACAGGCAGTTTAGTATGAGGAAAGTCAACTGAAGGAATCGCTTAGGGAGTCAAATAAGCATTGATTCTCAAGGGATTTATACACATCCTATCCCTTAGAACCAGAGATGAACCATTCTCAGGCACAACGAAAGCCTTACATTACGAAGGAACATCAAGGGCTGAAGTTAAAGGAATGACATCACTAGGGTAAACTGTGGGAACAATAGAACGCTGATTGGCAAAGGCTACAAGCATCTCCCAGCAGCTAGAGCTTGAGAAGAACCACCTTAATAGGCTCTGCAGCAAACTTACAATCAGAAAAACCTTGAGGACTGGACCCAAAACCCTAAAATGATGGATCTTAGCACCCTACCGTCAAGAGGTCGGTCCAGGAACTCCACGTTTTGCTTTCGGGAAATAATCTGCCTAATGCCCAAGATCGTAACAAGAATGACACGAAATACCAACTTGTCCTGGTCCAGAGGTTAGGTTCAAATGCGATCTTGCACTTGGAAATTTGGAGTTGCCGATAAATCCTTCAACAAGTCCGGCTTAATCAAAATTTGGGCAAAGGTGGGATGAGAGAGGCTATCAGTCTCTGGAGAAATAAAAACAAAGATACCCAGAGTATTTCCGATAGCCTTCAGATTATAATCCATCCAAAACTACGAAGGTAAGTTAGGTAGTCGAACCAAAATTGGAAGCACTAAAAAGGAATAAAAAAGAAAGTAAATGCAGGTAAACAAACCTTATCAGCAAGGCGGCCCTACAAACAGAACCAAGAATCCTTACACAAGATTGACGACCTGTCCGCACGCAACTCACAAAAGATAATGAAAGGTCCCTAAAATCAGGTATAAATGGATTTCAACAAGAAGGGTTTCCAATTATTTTAAACCGATGTTGGAGATCTTCTAAACTTGACCACAAATTATTGTACTTGTAGATTAACTCCTCCTGTATGTGCTATTCTTCTTCAGTCCGAAAATTCAGCCCCAAGACAAGCAGGGGATCTCCTATGAGCAGGGAACTAGAATCACAACCATGGCAGACATACTGTAAGCTTTCGACACCGGGAAAGGAGAACGGCCGAACCCACCCGCAATAGTGGAAATCTCTTCTCGAAACCCCTTAAACATACGGCGGGCAATTTTTGACAGAAGCAGGGTGGTCGGAAGGGATGTCTGCTTAAACCTAGAAGAATAGAGAGCATCCTCAGTGAAGAGGGATCCGAGTCAAGAAAGCCTAACCGTTGCCCGAGCAAAACAAAAGCCCGTCGGAAAAGACTGCAACTTCAAAAACGCACTTGCCAGCAACACAGGATCAGGACCAGGTGAAAACGAATTTGGGCAAGTATCGTTGCCATCTGGACTTAAATTTGATGGCCGTATGACCGTATTTAGAGATTTTTGCCGTAAAATACAATCAAAATTTTAAGAAAGATTGTATCAGATGAAAGGAGAGATTTTGGATAGACTGTCAAAATTTATATAGAATTATAACGATATATATATTTGATTTATATATAATTTTACTTACACTAAGGTATATCATAATGTTTTAAGGGCACCTTTGAATGGATAACTGTCATTAAAAAATTTGTTGACAGGCAAGGTAGACCGTCAAATTTAAGCCTTGGTTGCCATTAAAAACTGCCGCAAAGAACGACTTCTCTTCTGCCAAATTAGTCTCCACATTAGGGTTTCGGTCATAATAAATATATTTATTTTATTTATATATATATGGGGAAGTGGGATTATTTAGGTGGGAATTTTTTCTCTACTAGCATATTTACTTTATAAAATGTATTCAATTTAGAAGTTAGAATAGAAGTCTAAGATTCATCACTTGGAACATCTTTACATATCATGGTGAGGATACAAACATCTTTATTTTGAGAATCTTATGGCATTGTCTTTTGAGTGCAACTCTATTGACTAAAACTTTGGAGTAAATTGTAAGGAAATTTTGCACCAACTAGAGTTAGGGGTAGGGGGTTGACTTAGTTCTTTAATATGATTACACTCAACCTTATCTTAGGATGCCTCCATAGTGAAACATAAGTCTCAACAGTGGTCCATGCATTGCCATGCCACCGTTTACCTCCATGTGTTTGCATGGCTAGAAGAAGGAAGCCCCTACCTAGTGCGATTTAAACTTGATATATGGTGTGAAACTCCTTGCTCCCCATCGCTAGACACAAATTTAAATGGGCAAATATTTTTGCATATTTAAATACTATATTTGTATATTATTTATTAATAGTATATTATTTTTAAAGTTTAATTGGGCTAATGAAGGTTTGATGTATGGGTAGTTGTCAAATTTAGTGTATTGAAAGCTTCACGTGCAAATGATTATTAAATTTGTGATAAGGGAATTTTGTTATCTTGTGTTACAAGGAGATAGGTCCTTGCCCCTCAAATCCCCATCTTTGTCCAGTAGGGGATGTCCCTTGATCATCCCTTCTAACAAGTAAATTCTAGAAATGTCTAAAAAATGTGTCCCTATTTTAGGGGATGGCCAAAAATAGTTAGGAGGTGCCTGGTCATCCTCGAGGTGGCTTGGCACATCTCAAATGTCCTTCAACCATCTTGAGGATGACTAAGCATCCTTGAACTTTAGGACTTTTTTTATAATAAAAAAAATCAAAAATCGTTCACAACATAAAAAAGATGTGCAATGTGTCATGACAATAATTTATGACAACATTATAACAACAATAATAAATATATCATGACAACAATGACAACAACAATTGTAGTATAACAAACAATAAATATATCATGATTGAAATTCATTGTCAATGATATAAGTTATATAATACTTAACACTAACAACAATAATTTGATTTTTTTATTTCATTGTTCAAAATAGTCTCAAACTTCAAAATTCTCAATGTGATATTAGATTTAATTGCAAAAGAGATTCAAGATGCATTGACCATGGTCTCGTACAATGTAGCATTGTGTGAGAAGTGCAAATAAACAATTTCTTTTCGAAATGTGGTTGGCATATGCAGGCTTCGAAAGATATCATCCAACATCATTTTAACAATGTTATCGTGTGAGAAGTTCAAAGAAATCATTTCTTTTTGGAATGTGGTTGGCATGCAAGCTTCTAAAGACAACGTCCAACATTATTTTAACATTTCCATGTTATATTGATGTTGTTATATTGTTGTTCATTAACTTGTAGAAATTTGAGTCTCTCTCTATATATATATTTTAAAATTTTGTATATATCATCGTCCCCTTGTTGTCCCCAAAAAATGGCCCTTAGACTACCACACCCGAAATACACCCCCTATCGCCTTGTCATCCCCATCTTGGATAGGTCTTGGAACATAACTTTAACTCCATTACAACCCCCTTAAATTATCATTGTAGTTACATCAATTAATTAAATAGTGGTAAAATATTTTTAATTATTTTTTAATTATTCATATGCATAAAGAGTTCAAAAAATATATAGCCACCTAACTATCTAATGGTCATGAGAAATAAATTCATCTGAACCATGAATCATCAAATATGGATTAATTAAAATTAATTTGAAACTATATTGATGAATCCTAATAAATAACTGCATACTTATTAAATTAAAATTATTTTTAAATTATTAAACTTTATGTATATATCTTTGAAAAGTCTAGATATTTGTGGCCTAACATATATTTAAACTTCAAATAATTTATTTACATTTTAATTAATATTCATCACTGGTTGATGGTATAATAAAATAAAAGAGTTGATGGTGGGTTCAGACATGGGCTCTCTTTTTTGATGACCACAACTTATGTCATATTCCATCATCAACACCACTAATTTGTTTCTAATAGAAACTCTTGGGATTAAAGCTCTTAAACTATTGTTCAAAGGCATATGCACCATTAGTGGTTTTATCTCCTTCAGATATAGAATCTTGTGGCTTGTACCACACCATAAATTTTATCTTGTCACATCAAATTTACTCC